>BLKR01002932.1:0-169349 GCA_011170035.1 Teleogryllus occipitalis
GAAAATTTCGAGAATGTCCTTGGGGCATGATCTAAAAACCCCCAAGTTTTAAAGAATGGTTTTCAAGATTACAAATCTTCAACTACAGATAGATAGATGTTTCTTCAATTTGAAAAAAATCCTACGCATGGTGTAAGCGCTAGTAGTGTTCACAGACGGACAGACGGCGGGCGTTTCGCTTGCAATTTAGTTTTCGGTATCAAGGACCAACAAAATAGGAATTCTGGCTACATCACATATTAGAGGACTTTTTTCTTTTAATTAAGCAACTGCATTTATCCAGTTTTTCGTTATCAGGATCCGGCAATGAATTTTTTTCTGCCGAAAATCCACCGTTTTTTCGCGCAACATTACATAACTTTCTCTACATTACGTATATCACTCCGTATATACGTAGGTATGCAAGAAAGTAAAAATGATATTTCATTAAAATCTGTCTTCTATTTATAATATACTCGTATAACTGTGTTCAGCATGCTCTTAATAATTCGCGTCACCACAATAAGAGCATCAGTTAATCCCATACTGCAGTTAAGTGAATCTTTTTTCGTCTACGTTTCTGCATCCCACGAAATTTGCTAAAACTTGAAAATTAATAATTTGTATTACTGTTTCTTATATTAACTTCATATTATTATATAATAAGTTTGGCTAACTTAAGATGAACAAATGCAAAAACAAAAAAAGTATATCTGGCGCAGTTAACCAAACAGTCCTGTATATCAATACAAGTAACTGGAGTTATTTTCTGACGTTAACTATCCACTCCACACAATTTTGCGTAGTGTAACGATTATGGACAATGTACTGAAATTACATATTATAATGTTCTAACCGAAGTGCTAGCAGTACGTTTTTTCGAAATTTTGATTAATAAAAACTAATGGCGGCATGCATGGTAATAGTCTAGTTTTTTGATATTACAATTGTTTGGTGATGGAAACACCAGAATAACGTTCGTAAAAAACTATTAATTTTAACTTACTTTCATTGAGCGAAATAACTTCTTTACCGTGCGATAAGTTAGAGCCCTGATGAGTCCCAACGAAAAAAGTACGTCTTAATCCATTTATCGAGTACTTTATGCTAACAAATGAAGCTGAATAATAATGTTATCTTCTAAAATATTTTGATGTTTCGAAAGCAGGAAAGTCGTCAAATGATGACATTAAGCGACAGTGTTGCGTAATATTCATTTTCCCACGTCCCAGGCAATATTCTGCGTCCGTTTATTTTCTGACTCCCAATTTACAATTAGAGAAAGCGTACCTCCCCATCTCCGTTCTGATAGACTGAAACATTTTCTTGAGAAACTTCAATAAAATATTTCAATAGTCTTTAATTTTTTAAACTTAATTTAATTAATGTAAATTACTCAATTAATTTAAGTTAATTCACAATTAACTTTGTAATTGCAGAATTACATGAATTCAAACGGATTGGTAAGGCTGTATTAGTATTTTTTGATATTTTGCGATGAAATAAAAAAAATAGTTCACGCATTGGTAGTGATGTAATAAACCGATAATAATATAAACTTATAAACCCGTTTTTATATATTTATATTATGAGGCTTGAGATTTGAAATTATACGTGCAATTTTTCTTCTTGCAGCCGTCGACACTGTCGCTTTTGGGGAAAGTGGCCTTCGCGACCTTTCCCCTGTTCTCGCAAAAGTGCCGGCGCCGCGAAGGCAATCTTCCCCTAATGCGACAATGGCAACGGTTGCTAACAGGAAATCTCGTACATTTAGTTCAAAATCATATGTCTGAAAGAATAATTTTATACTCAATATACTATCAAAATATTAACGTATGTTACATGAATGCATTCGTCTATATATGATTATCTATCGCTAGTGAAAAAATATATGGCCCCATTTAAAAAATCAAAGATAATTAATTTTTTCGAAAACTAAAAATTTTCGAATTATATCTCTATCGCACATTACTTCCCCCATGATTCCGCATTGTTAAGCGAAAACTACATTTCGATATCGGGAACCGTTTAGAAGTTATGAGGTGGCCCACAGTTGGTGGGACTCTGTATAATTCTATTTCTCAGAAAATTTTCATTACGAATTTTTCTATTTTCCAATAAATAAGCGCTTTTTACAACAGTTATTATGTTTTATTGAATAAAAACCTCATGAAAACATTGTTCTCTTTTGTAATTAAGTTACCCACCTCCCAGGAATGTTTCCTCGCTCAAATTTCTTTCGTTGCCCGCTGCAGCGACGATTTTGAGTGGCAGCACCCGCGAGGCATAAATAGGAACACGAATGCCCATGTGGGCAAAATTGACCGCCCTTGCTATAGATTCAGCTAGGATATTATTTGATTGACAGTCACAACTATTACGATCGCGACATTTTACAATCTTTTATTTTAGTCATCAATATTCCCTTCGAGATCCGGAATTTTTTTTTCTGAAGCTTGGCATATTGTCAGTCCACTCTTAATGCAGGTATTCTTCAGCTCACCGATCGCAATAAGACGTGACTTGAACTGCGAGTACTTGGAAACAGCAATTTAGCTTAAATCAAGTATAACATTGGCATCAGTTAAACCCCATTTCTAAAATACATTAACAAAATTATATAAGAAACAGAAAACTGATTAAAATTCAAACAAAATGAAAGACAAAAAATTGAATTAAAACTATAATGATAATAGGACGCATTATTCGGTATCGCAGTATTATAATAATTCATGAAGTCCGCAGAAAGGGTTCCAATCCCCAAACGTTTTGTCCACACTAGGAAACGAACTCGCTTAGGTGCATAGAGTGGTTTGCATGTCCACTACACTATTATCTCTCCAAGAATCACAGCCCCTCCGACACAAAAAAAGTTGGACAGATTAACACATGCTCATGAACGACAATGAAGTATGTTTCGAACTTGACGTGGGGTCTCACAGTCCGCGGTATCTACTAATGTTTGAAAGTAGGGTGCTACTACTATAAGTTTGAGATCGCCTGTTGGAATTTACGTGTTTCGGGAACTACTGTATGAACAGAACATTTCAAGAGTTCAATTCAATAACACGGCGACTAGAGCAAGTGACCTCTCTGAGAGTCATTTAAAAACATAGGCGCGTGAGGGATGTTATGTCCTTGCCTTCAATGGAAATGGAAACAACGTTAATTAATGTAAGGATGTATATGGACTTGGAATATATGCATTAAAAAAATATTTTCATCACAAAATTGCTCTCTCATTAAAATTAACTGAGCTCATGCTTAATTTCCCATACCAGACGTTAGAAATTTCTATCATTACATGTCAATTAGGTATAAGATCGATTATTACAGAACAAATCATCAGACTGATGGTGTACTTCTCAATATTGTCTGTGAAAAGTATACAAATGAGTGTTATAATAAGAAAGAAGTTTCGTCTTCCTAAAACATGTGTATACTGTTTAGTTGCATGTTTTATTTCTATATTTAAATGTGTGTAGCATTACAATGCAAAGAAATTCTTATTCGTTTATTATATTGAATTTAAATTATTTTTCACAATTTAATACACGACAAGAACGTGTTCCTACAAAAGGGAGTAACGAAGCATTCTCGAGGGGAGGGAAGTGTTATTGAATTGGTGCCACTTTCTACAGACTCCGCCTCTTATGCCTTTTAAGGCGAGGAGAACGGGGAAATCTTCCGAGGCTAGGCCACTTGAATTACTAGAAGAGCCAATGATAAGCGTTGCTTGCCTTAGAGTTAAGGATTGCTCAAGCCCGGTGTCAAATCCACATTATTACTCTTTAAATTATTAACAAATGAGACATCATTGAATTTCTCTATTGATATATTGATTACAGGTAAAAAATGTATGGTTGTATTTGAAAATTCACATGTGATTCAATTTCACCAAAATTAAAATTAATACACAGAATGTATCTGTTGCCTAAAACTTGCCTCGTGGAATAAATACGAAAATGATCTCTCATGCCACCGCTCTGTCCAAAAGCATTTTGCAAAATAATTTGTTGATAATGAATTTCCTCGCTAGACGCTAAACTTATTGGCATACACTTTGCACCACTGAATAGAATGCATTCAACCACAAAGAAATCTTCAAATTTGCAGGATAACAGTTCGTCTCAGCGTTTTGAAATTTGCCAGAGAATTTATTTATAATAAAACGTGTGTCAACGATACATGAAGAATCGAAAGTTAAAAAACCGCTTATGAGCAACAATTTCCACCGATTTGTCGTAAGTCACAAATCGTTAATACAATTTAATCAGCAGAAAGCAAGACACTGCAAAACTATTTGAATTTTATACTTGACAGCCAAGATCGAATGCATTGGGGGTTGGAAACAACTGAGGGTTGTCATCAGACGCTAAGATCCTATAAACAATTGCATATCTCGAAAACGAAAGGCGATAGCTCCGGTTAGATTGCGGAATTTTGCATCTTGTGTAAAGGGAAATGAGATGAGAGAATAAAACAGAATTGCAAAATTTGTAAAATTATAAACAATTTCCAATTTTTGCAATTCTAAAGTGGGAAGGGTTTTCTGATGTCCCAGAACCAAAAACTGCGAATTAACAATTTTGCAACAATTAACAATTTTATAAACAATTCCGAAATGTGCGCTATTCCTGCCGGGGATTGTCCCCAAATTGTCCCTGATTTGATGATAGCAAAATAACAATTTTGACATGAGATGCAAATTAATTGCTTAATATCTAGTTTAATTGTTACTTTAATGATAAATATACAGCTGGTCTTTGAATTTTACTTTCCCTTATTGAAATGGTTCCCTAGAAGTCCTAACGATTCGAGAAAGACAGTATTTTGCATTTTTGCAAATGTAATATACATATGAACAATTGAAAATATGCAATTATAATCGTTTTTCTTATCGCAAGATTCTGTAGTAAACTGGTCATTTGATAAAGTTCATAAATTGCGGTTGGACAAGAATATTGGAATTTAAATATCTATAAGAACGTAACTGTTCTAAAATTAGTGTTATTTTATCTGACATCAATGTAATTTCTTAAAAAAGAATTGTGTTAACAGTGGTTAAGTGCTATGAGTTCATATATATTTCAATGAATTTACTTTCATGTTCATTGAAGTGTTTCTTTCATGTATTTTTCATTTGAAAATACTTCCACATCTGAACTGGCGGCGCCCGCCATTTTGTACGACGTAATTTTGTTAGGGCACTCCCCCCTGCGTTGAGATTGGCTACGATGGTTTGTGAGGCTCCGCCTGCGACGTTTCGTCATGACAAGGGCTGTCCAAGCCGTGCAAAAGCTGAACTTAGCCGCAGACGGCCGCGATCAATTTATGTTTCCAGTACTGTACCAGCATAAAGCCTAACAGTACGAACAGGAAGCTATGGCATCTGAGAATAATAACAGAGAGATTCTGAGAAGGTTGGTGTTCTGAAATATGTACATGACGCTCTATCCACAGAAAAACAATTGTCATCTGGGAGATCGACCGTGTATGTTGCAAGGTTCGTAGAACGTTCCAAAGTATAATGCCAGCATTTTTAGCACTCTTACGCCGACACTCATTCGCTTTCATATCTGGATATATTTGATGACTCGAAATGAATCCATTCATTCCCTCGCAGTAACTGTTGGTGTCCCAACAAACTGGAAGTTTGTAATTTCCAATGTATATTGTTATGATGAAAATAAAAACGTAATTACGTAAACGTTATATATATATATATATATATATATATATATATATATATATATATATATATATAAAATTGTGTTATAATTTCTACTTATTTATAATTATTATTCCAATGGTAATCTAAATATTATAAAATATGAAAGTAATAAATATTTCGTCGATTTCTTAGAAGAGGGGTCAAAGTCCCCAATTCTACGAAAATTGACCAATTGAATAACAAAAAATTAAACTAATGATAAAACGTTAATAATACAGAAGATGTAACATTACAATAAATACTATGAAAATCAAAAACAGTACACTGATTTTTGGAAGGTTTAGAAACCTGTAAATGCCTTTTATCCAAGACAACCAATTTTTGGACTTGATCACTTTTATCAATAATCCTGCAATATTTAATAAGCTATTTAAACAGTAAAAAAGATTTTAAAAAATGCCTTTACATATTTATGGGCTTTAAGAGTGTAATACAAATTTATTGGGGATCGTATTGTATTTTATTTCAGTCATCTAAGACCCTGTCTGAAGTTGGGACTCACGGCAGTTGCTTAGGCCAAAGAACGGCCTTGCGAACAACTAGAAAACTCTAGCAGAAACTTCTACTACATAATACGAACGATGTGTTAGAAAGAATAAAGATATCAAGTTTAGAAATTAAGACCACTCTTTTTATTCCCTTATATTACAAAAGTTCAAAATGTTACCAACTCTGATATTTGGAAATAAAATAAAATGGCCTTTTTTGTAAGCTTAAAAAGTCTTCGTACACGCCTGTTGAACAAAACATATTACGTTATTTAATACTGGGCATGAATTCCATTTGCTTTGATTATTGTCTCTAGTCTTTGCAACATAGATTTCAGCAACGTTGCCGTAGTCACAGGGTCAATTAAACTTCGTTCTCTCAGACATGCATGTTTAATATTTGTTTTAGACAAACTGTATTTTCTATTTTCAATCCCATAACTGACCACATATGACCTACAGGGTCATATGTGATCAGTGAATGTCAGGGAATTTAAGAAGTGAACGAATTTGCTTTCTTAGTGTTTTAAAGTAGCTATGATCTAGTGGCGTCTCTAGAGTGACCAGATTAGTAACCAGAGAGGGCACCAAATATAAGAATATTTACCGTTTAAATGTCCGACCTATTTTCATTACTGAACATTTGATTGATGCACAAGTCTGGTCTAAGGGATCCCAATTCTTTTGTTAATATTCTGTCTTCATAATTCACGTTTCTGTTGGGTAAATATATTACTTTATTCATGTTAAAAATGGATGACGATATTCATATTGTTTTGTGAAATTTTTAATTTAAATCACGTTTACGAATTCTCGTACAGATCAAAATACAACCAATTTCGCACAGAAGCCTTGAGGAACAGATTTTTTAAACACCGTGCTAACATACGTTCCTAACGTGTTTGCAAATGTCAAAATTCAGGCAGACACATGGCGCGGTCGCACATGATTTGTGACCGACGAGTGCAATAAGCTCACATAATTCCCTCTCACTTTCTTCCCTACAATGAAGGAACCATCCTCGTGTTAAAGGGCCAAGCGGCGGCCACAGGCCTCCTGTGTCCAATGCCCTGTTGCCAAATCCTGAGCTGTTGCCACTTGCTCGGTTATCGCTTCCCAGCTAGGATAACAAAAATTACACTGCTGGCTTGAATAGCCGTTACAGCTTTCTTTCGGAAAATAAGGGTTTCAGTGCAGCTGGTAATTAGTCGATTCTCAAAAATATTTAATCGAAAAAAACACCTACCATTGACGCAGTTATTCACTTTCTATTCATCTGACTACCAATACAAACAATAAAAAACCGGTCTTATTTTCTTGTTTTATTGGTAACGGTTACGTATATATTACAACTTTTTCACTACTAACACTTCATTCTTGTAATAAACCTTAAGAAAACGACAGAGACACGGCTGAGAGACAAAAAAATATATAATTATTGAAAAGCAAAACGATATATAAAATTCCACGTCTACAACTGATTTCAAAGTCATTTGTCAGAGACATACTCTAATGTACAGAATAAAAAATGAGTAGTGCAGGCTAGGATTTGAACCCGAGATCTTCAGCACAAGAAGAAGCCACCCAACCAAATACGCTACGATATTGTCCTTGGGCAGGTCACTTATGTAGTGTTTTGAATATTACTATGTTCTTGATGCCAGACAATTCTTTCGAAAAATCGCAAAAGCTACTGTTTATTTCAGACAAAATTCTAAATAAAACGTATTTTAAAATTTAGTATTTAAAACGATTGCACTTGGAAATAAATCTCCAGCATGTGTATTGGTGTTCGAAAACATATATATTGTCACTATATAACTCAAACTTTTGCGAAAAACACTCATATTTTAAGAAACGTGCACATGAGATGATTTGAAAGACTAATAATGAAGAGCAGATTACATTAAGAAAGAAAAATGTATAATTATCTTTCGTCTAACGCAGTGTATTCTTCAGACAACGTTCACAGAAGTAACGAATAGTACACAAAAAACTGCCAGAATATCAAACATTCGTTTTGGTACATTTTTTAGTTTTAGAGGAATATCATTTTGTCACTCAATAGATCTTCATTGTATTAATTGTAATAATTAATTAATTGTATTGTAATAATGTTTTCAAATATACAATTTGTCCCATTTGTTACACACGATTCAAGCAGGAAGCTTTAAGTTAAATTTACTATGCGCACGAATAATATGAAACAATTGAATATTTGTAATATTGAAAAATTAAAACTTTGTATGGAAAAAGACTTACAATGTTTTTAAGTACACGTGACTTGGGCCTATGGTAAGGCGGGAAAGTTTGAAGTGCCCGCGATCGGCTCCACCTCCGTAAAGTTAGAATCGCAAAGTTTTCAAACATTATCGAAACTAGGCTCAAAATTTGTCGCGTTTTTGTCGCTAATTTGTTACGCAAAAAAAAAATTGTCGCTCTTCATTTGACCCTGGTATTAAGATTCGGCTAACTTGATATCAAGTTAGCATCGCAAACGCAAGAAAACCAACTAATTACAGACATTAATAAAAAATAACAACATAGGAATTTGTCGCTTTTTTGTCGCTCCAGACTTTACAAAAAACAAATTTTGTCGCTCTTCAAATATTACCAGAAATGCAATTTTTTGCAAACACGTGGCGAAAGTCGTGTCAAGTTAGCATCGCAAACGCAAGAAAACCAACAAATTACAGACATAAATAAAAAATAACACCATAGGAATTTGTCACTTTTTTGTCGCTCCAGACTTTACAAAAAAAATTTTGTCGCTCTTTAAAATAATACCAGAAATGCAATTTTTCGTAAACCCGGTGCGAAAGTCGTGTCAAGTTAGCATCTCAAACGCAAGAAAATCATAAAATTAGTCATAAATAAACAATAACACCATAGGAATTGGTCGCTTGTTTGTTGCTCAAGAGTTCCCCAAAAATTTGTTTCTTTTCTATAAATACCGGAAATGCGAAATTTTACTATTGGATATTATAAAGACCGACAAGTTCAGGAAATATTAAAAAGTACGTCTATATGGCACTTATTTCATTATATGCATTTCAATTATCCCCATTAACTAAATACAGTAGCAAGGGCCCACAGTTCGTGAAATCTCATTGTAAAACGTGTAAGGCGAAGTATATTACACATATTGGAACATAATTTATCCAATTTTTCTTTTGCATGTATCCACTACATCAGTTTTCCTGTAAAAACGATTCCATTCTTTTACCGCACCATTACGTAACTTTCTGCACACTACGCATTTTAATTCGTATGGCTTACATACGTACTCTCTCTATGGTACGTACATGAGAAAATAATACGGTAGAAGAATTAGATTTCCAATCATAGTACCCCCGTATCACCGTTTCATTATTGTGGATAAAGTAGTGTTTCGAATTAACGAAACTTTTTTTTAAAAGCAACTAATCGATTCGGCATCGCAAGCCTGAACTTTATAGAAATCTGGAAATTGCAACGATTTTGTTAGACTTCTAACGGCAATTTGAAGTTGCAAATATTAAACATTGTAGACCAATAATTAAACATTACTGACCGTAAATAAATTTAATTATTTCAAAATCCATTGCCGAATATAAAAGAAACCTCAAATTAGAAGTAATTTTTAGTCATTTTATTTATTATTAGGTAGCATTACTGCAAATTCGAATTTGAAAGGTAAATCTTAACGCCCGGCCCTTCGAGACGGATGTCATTTACAAAGCTTTAGTGACACCTGCCCTGGCGAAAATAGACGAGGCTTGCCGGAGATTAACTCACTGGCGGATGGAAGGCTCGAAAAAACCCACAAGAAGGTCACAGCCGGAAAGACGGAGGGAGAGGGTGGACTGACGCCCCCATGTTTTGGAATTTCCTGGAAGCTCTTAATATATTTTACATTCCTTAGTTGCCATTTGCTAAGCACAAGCGTCTCCATTATTTGAAAGTTCATTCTTCTCTATAGGAACATCCAGTCCTCTTTCGGTACTTAGAATTCAATGCCAGGAACATTTGTCAAGTTGGTACCCGCACTTCTCAGAAATTCAAAGTCAAATATTCTAAAATATTTTTACCAATTACTGTAAGTACTAATTTCATACCGCAATAAAAAATTGTACTACATTATAAAAAATGAAAAAACGTCGTGAAAAAGTAGGGGTAGGCAACTTCACGTAAACCTGACACTGCGATTGCTAAAAATTTAAAATTGTAATAATGCCATAATTATGTACTTATTTTGTACCTTGATGTAAATTACTACATTATGAAATATTAAAAACAAGTGCAAAAGTAGAATATATTTCACTTACACATAGTAACCCCACTTGGAAAGGTTAAAAAAAATCTCTAAAATAGTGCACTAATTAAGTATTAATTTCCTACCGAAATATTTTTTTTTACTTAATTCTAAGCAAATAAGAAAGAAGTAATGCCAGATAAAGGTGCAGTAGCATCTCATGTCAAAAAAACTGGTCATGTCATGCAACCACAAATACGATACAATGCGAACGCAATTATTCATTGACTTTTTCAAAATAAAATGCTTTGTAAACTGATGCATACAATTTTTATTTTCTCGCTACTGCATACGCAGTATAGAATAAGTATATTCTAGGAACGGTTCATGGTTGTTGGTCATTTCATTAAAAAAGTTTCTTAGTTCGCCAACGTTTCGGAACTTTATTGTTCCCTCATCAGGGAACAATGGAACTAAGGATGAATATTTAAGAAATTATTAAGTGAAAAAGAGATATTATTTGCTATGATTATTAGAAAAAGAGAAAATATAGCCATCTAAAACTAGTAGCGCATAGAAACCAATCTCACCCAAACTATATTCAAAATTAAAGACTAATTTTAGGCAAATTACTCTTTAAAATGCTCTATTCCTGAATTTAGGCTCAGTGAACTTCCCCAAAATTGCCGATTTCCAAATCTGGAAAATACAAATTTGCAAACTAGGAAGACAACAAAGAACTTAGTTTTAAACTCTAAGAAAAAATATTCCGGTATCTATATTCCAAAAATTAGGGCTCTACAAATAGAAACAGTTAACATGCGTTCTTATGGAAGGAAAGGATGGTTTGATTAACAGTAAGTAAATATTTATATTAGAAGATTTTGAAACAAATACTTCTGTTTCATTGACTAAAGTCCGGAGCGACAAAAAAGCAACAAATTCCTATGGTTTTATTTTTTATTTATGCCTGTAATTTGTTGGTTTTCTTGCGTTTGCGATGCTAACTTGACACGACTTTCGTCACGTGTTTGCGAAAAAGTTGCATTTCTGGTAATATTTGAAGAGCGACAAAATTTGTTTTTTGTAAAGTCTGAAGCGACAAAAAAGCGACAAATTCCTATGGTGTTATTTTTTATTTATGTCTGTAATTAGTTGGTTTTCCTGCGTTTGCGACGCTAACTTGACACGACTTTCGCCACGTGTTTGCGAAAAAATTGTATTTCTGGTAATATTTGAAGAGCGACAAAATTTGTTTTTTGTGAAGTCAGAAGCGACAAAAAAGCGACAAATTTCTATGTTGTTATTTTTTATTTATGTCTGTAATTAGTTGGTTTTCTTGCATTTGTGATGCTAACTTGATATCAAGTTAGCCGAATCTTAATACCAGGGTCAAATGAAGAGCGACAAATTTTATTTTTGCGTAACAAATTAGCGACAAAAAAGCGACAATTTTTGAGCCTAGTGTCAATAATTTTTGAAAACTTTGCGATTCTAACTTTACGGAGGTATCGGCTCCCTATTCGTTATCCGCCTTCGGGCCTGGGGAGAGGTGTCACGTGACATTGGCGGCGATCGGAAGCAAAGGCGATGGCACGTGGGGTGACCGCGATGGCGGCCCGTTTGTATTTGAGATTTCCACGGGAATAGGCATCTGGCTTGCAGGTGGCCAAGGAACGGGGCGGCGCGCCGGCAGCTCTCTTTGTCGGCGAGATACATTGACGGGCTTATATTTGCGAGGGAGGCCCGAAGCGATTCCCAGAAATATTTGTACACATTTCTTGGTCGCTTGTCAGGTAGCGAGCGATGGGGTGAGTGACGGGCCCCGCGCGCCGGGGTGGCCCAGCCCTAGGCTAATGAGGGTCAGCTGGCGGCCCCGGGCGGTCAATGTTCTGGGCGGGCGTGGGCCCGTGAGAACGGCGATTTGCGCGGAAGACACTGTAAATGTTTTTATTGCCCATTTGTTGGATTTTTCGAAGTGCAGCTGCGTGCTGGCATGCACAGAGAGCGACTTGTGAGAAGTTGGTGAAAGTACGCGCTTAATAGTGGGTGGTCGCGCGGGAAGAAAGCTTTTAAGGGCTGCGCCTTGGTGGCGAGATTGAACATCCCCCATGCCTGCAAGTGCGAGCTAGTTGGTCGTGGTGGCACAGTTTGACGCGCCTGCTTAAGACGAGAACGTTTGTTATAGGAAGGGATATATTTTAACACTTTGAATCTTTCTCGTTTTACCGAATAATATAGAGAGGTAGAGTTATTTGGTTATGTGGTTTTAAGATTGTTTTTAAAAGGTGATAATAAACTGAATTGGTAATCGTGGTGACGGTTTTGTTACTTTCAAGTCGTTGTAATTAACGGTTATGTTTTAAATTTTATAATTGTCGGAGATGTCACGAAAAGTTGGTCGTCCGATTACCCTTGATCAAGGCAAAATTGATCAAGTAATTATTGAAAACAAAGAGCTCTTGGTTAAAAGTAATAAATTAGTTTCAAAAAACGCGGTAATTTGGAAAATAATTGGGGATAAACTGAATAAATCCGCATCATCGTTATATGCATATGTCGCAACCAGAAAAGGCGTGAAACGAAAAATAATCGATGTCGATGATGACAACGAAAGACTCGTCCAGACAACAATGGATATTTCTAGTGACTCAGATAGTGACATCTCATTTTCCGAAAAAGAAGTCATCATTTATATAAGCAAGAAAGAACTGGATGATCTGATTGTACAGAAAACTGTGAAAAGGTAAGTAATCGTTGATTTCAACCATATTCTAAACTCCTTTTTAATTGTTCGTTAATGTGTTAAAGTTAAAGTTAGCAAAATCGACATTAAAATTATAAAATGTTTTAATAAATATAGAATATATGAAATTTATTAATAACAATTTTATTTGTTTTTATTTAGAACTGAAAAAAAAACAGGCCGCATTTGCTCCACAGAACATACATAGTTTTTAAACCAGGCGAATGGGAAAAAATTAATTATCCATCGTTTGGATCAAAGTGGCATAAAATGCGGGTATCAGTTCAAAAATCACAGAATTTATTCGACGTCCAACATGGCCAATTTTTCAGGCCATTGCAAGTGTGGTTCGCTTTTGCGTGGAGAAATTCCGTCATTAGACGATGAAGTTATAAAAATTGTTTGCTATATTACCAAAGGTGATGGAACATGTGGAAAGCGTCATTTGAAAGGCGAAGAACGAGAGAGAATTGGCAAATATTTATATGAAACAGGTAAATTTATTAGAACTTTATACAAACAAATTATGAACATAAGTGTTTTATTTTAAAATACTTCTCCACAACTAGTTTGTAAAGTCAGTGATTAAGGATAGGTTAATTTGCAGAACGAGTGAAGCCAGTTACTTCATTATTATTATTATTATTATTATTATTATTATTATTATTATTATTATTATTATTATTATTATGTCTCAGAGTTTATCTCGGGTGTTAACTCTTTGAAGGGCCATAAGCATAGGCTTAAGCAATGCTAGTGTTGATTCAAAAAAGAGCGAACAATTCTACATGTTTCCAGAATCACAAAATCCGTTAGGAATTATAATACTAGGGTCTACGCCAACTGTTTCCAAGTATCTCTTCAAATTTCTGTTGACCAAACCAATTGCTGTGATTACTTTCAGTATTATTTTCACTTAATTGAGTTTATACATTTCCTTATTTTCTATAGCAAGCGGAGTGTATTTAGATATTTTTTTAGATTCTATTTTATTAATATTGTGATCAGTCCGGTGAGTGACATCAATGAAAATTGCATCTCAATAAAATCAAATAGCGTAATTTCGCGTTTATGGTGAAATTGTATATAAACGAAACTTGATTTTAGGAAAATAATTAACAACAGAAAAGCAACAACTTTCCATGTACTTATTTTTTATTTATCTCTGTAATTTCTTAGTTTTTTTTGTAATTGCGGTGCTAATTTGATGTCAAGTTAGCCTTATGTTTAATAACAGGGTCAAATGATGACAAATGTAATTTTTGTGTAACAAGTTAGCAACAAAAAAAGACAAATTTTGAGTCTAATTTCAATACTTTTTTAAAACATTGCTATGCTAACTTGGTGGGCCTAAAGAGAGGAAATAGTGTGGAAAGTGAAAGGAGGTGCGTTTACCACAGACGATGGAGGCAGGTCATCTGTGAAACAAATCCAATAATCGCCTCCTTGCGCCATCTTCACCTCGCGGTTCAGTCAGAGCATCAACGCCAAAGACTGGATATATTCTACACATTAAGTATATCTTAACTTTCTTTCAAGGTCATTTCTCCCTAATTTAAAAAAATCTCATTATTAAGGAATTACTGAAAATTTTAAGCTTTTATTGTTGAGATGCCTTTTTAATATTTCATGAAATTTCACTGTTAAGCTTAATATGCTATACGGACTTATGTTAATTGTCTTGTTTCTTCCTATTGATAATACAATTCTAAAAGGAGCTAGTCGACGTTTGCGTTCTAAAAAGACCTAGGCAACATTTGCATTCTGAAAAGACCTAGTCAGCATTTGCATTATATAATGACCTACTAATTTTTTGCATTTATTGCAAAATTACAGTTAAGTTTTGCATTTATAAAGGTCTAGTTAATTTTCCATTCTAAAAAGACGTGCTCAAGTTTTTTTCTAAAAACTGCCGGTCAAGTTTTGCATTATATTTTACTAACTTTTTAGTAAACAATGATTATCTTTATAACATTTCAGATTTTTTCAGACTTTACATGTTAATTATGAAGTATGCTGGCAAACTCGAAAAATTGGAACATTCCAGACATTTTTAGCACAATTTAAAATGTATTTTCAGAGTTCTTCAGACTATTTGCAGCAAAACATTTCTACATGAGTTAACTTCGATATTTTTCAATTTTTGAATTTTTCTGAAATTATGAAATTTAAAAATAGAAACGTTTTGAGAATATTAAGAAATTTTAGACATCTATTTTATTAATATTTAAATTTCCCTTCTGCACTGCTATGTTTAGTTTTGAAGAAATTATTTACGTTGCATCTCATCTACAAAATGTCTGTAAATTGCGTAACAATTTAAATTATTTTTAATCATTAAACGAACCCATTTTTGTATAATTAAACAGATAAATACAACTTATATACAACAAATCAAGTAATATCTTTACATGTAAAAGACCTAGGCTACTCCAAGCCCTGAAATAATTCGTGTTGTCATTGCCAACAATACTGCTAGATTCACATATTATTCACATGTATAAATGAATACTTATAAATTCTAATTAAAATATTTTTCACATTTACAAATTGAACGTTAAGGAAATGATAAGAATTTTCTTTTAACTCTGTTCTTCTTAAATGAAAACCTTGACTAGGTTTTCTTAGAATGCAAAACTTGACTGGGTCTTTTTAAAGTATAAAATGTAACTAGGTATTTTTAAAATGCAAAATTTGAGTAGATCTTTTTAGAATCAAAGGGTAGATATGTGAATGAATCACGGTTACAAAGACAGTTGGCACGATTCATCGCTCGTGGGTGTACATTATAACATACACGGTGACTGAAATGGTTAAATCATGTGCCAGTCACGCAGTCTCTACTATTTGTTAACGTCCCAAGAATATTGAGTACATATCTATCAATTTTAGAGTGTTCGATCCTTTCTAAAGTAAAATTTTAAAGATATACTGAATTCAGTAGAAAAATATTAATTTATTTTCTCCCTTTGTAATAATATTGTGTTATGATGCAGATAAATATGCCACTGTATATAGAGTTCAAGAAGCCGAAAAAACATGAAAACTGGAGATAACCAAGAGCCTTCGTGAGATCCTTAAACAACGATCAGTGCACTTCACAACAATACCGTACTAAGCCGTGCTGATAACTCATTTCTTTTTATTTAATTTCAATTAACAAGCTAACACTTTTTTGACAAGCCTGGAGAATGTAATTCTATATTTTTTTAGATTCTTATTTTATCTGTATCAGTATTTTACGCACCACCAGGAACAGCTTCCACTTTATTTAATGAACAATGACGATTCATATTCCAGTTAAACACGAAGTGTATGTAGGTGAATAACAGAAGAGCTATATTACGTTTTAACAAAACCACAACACACGGCAGTGAAACGCACTCTCTAAAACTGTAGACACAAACAACGACTTCACTACAGTGCGGAAGACTTAGTACTGGCAGCTAGCAAATACTATTCCAGGGCGGCGCGCAATAGACAGGGCACCACACCCTGGCCATTAACCCTCATCCTCCACCCCGCAGCCCAGTACTTAAGCCCTTTCGGCCGCCTGAACCCACGTAGTCGTTTCGTAGCGTCCAAACAGCAAGACAGAAACGGCTCAACTTACACTCCATGTTTTCTGTTAAAAAATTGTTAAATTCCATTTCATTCAATTTCTTGCATAGATTCACAAAATTACTACAATATTTAATAATTTAACCCTCCTTTTCTTTCTTTCGTTTTTTAAAAAAATGTTAACTCTATTTCTAA
The DNA here is from genome assembly GCA_011170035.1 of Teleogryllus occipitalis. Taxonomy (NCBI): domain Eukaryota; kingdom Metazoa; phylum Arthropoda; class Insecta; order Orthoptera; family Gryllidae; genus Teleogryllus; species Teleogryllus occipitalis. The sequence goes on from BLKR01002932.1 coordinate 16,938, forward strand.
AATTATATATTTTATAGCCATGTGCTATTAGTAATCTAGCAATTCTAATGTTTTTTGTTTCGACTAGTGTTTTAATTTGTTTATATTCCTCGTATCAGGAAACTTCAGATGTTTGAAATTGTTACACTTCAACTTTTATTGCAAATACACTTGAAAAGAATATCCTTTTATGTGTAGTTATTCAATAAAATCTAATTGTTTGAAAAACAATCTTTAAGATACTTTTGTTTATGCTATTTGCCATACCATATTTAAGATACATTTGTTTATGTTATTTGCCATACCATTCGATAGTATTCCGAATATTCATCGTCAATTTCATTCAATGTTGAATGTGGCTGTAGCAGACACAGTGGCGCTGACGGACGTAAACACTTTGGTTTTATGCTAGTAAAATGATGAAATTTTGAGTTACTTCTCAAAAACCACAATATTTGGAAGAATAAATTAATATAATAAATTATTATAACAAATTTTTGCTAATCATATTAATGCTTTGCACTTTTTTGCGAAGTTTCTATACGCTCGTTTTCCGACGAGCATCATATTTGTGATATTTTTGTATTTCTACAACTGTATTAGCAGATATTATCAAGTAATTGTTACGGATTCTATTACAAAATATAAAAAATAATCTTTTAAACACCGAAAAACTGCGGTAGAAGGCTCTAGTCTTAATTTGTATCGTCTTAGAACATCAAATTGTAATGTAAATAAAATGAGAGCAATTTTAACACCAATTAACATATTATAAATTTAAACAAATTCAGTAATAACTAATAATATCGATCATATCTTTAAGAACAATCTAATATTTCCAGATATAATTATAGACTCTTAAAACAAAGTTAAGATGGGCGCCGCGTATTGATACGTCAATGTAACTTCCACCAAACATCTATTTTGAAATGTTTTTTATTGCCCCACAACTTTATTAGCAGATTTTAGCAGCTAATTGTAATGAATATCACTAAATAACATAATATTTGATATTTTAAAATATGAAAGACGATGCTAGTACGTGAAAGTCCTAACTTTTATCCTGTGAAATAAAAAAAATATTATGAAATTTCAACGAGAAATCGCAATTTTTGAATATAAATTTCTCATGACCAAAGGAAACAAAGCAAATGGCAATTACCCACCACACAGATAACATCTACAAGAATAACAAACTTTTTCAAATGTCATTATATGATCATTGAGCAAAGTTATGCGTGATAGAGCGCGCGGTTGCAAATAGCCTTCCCGATCACACCCAAGAGATGTATATTTTATGTAACTTTGAAACGATGTCAAAACAGTCAGTAAACTTACATTTTCGAAATTAACGGCATTCCATGCAGAATTTTGTCCTTTTTTAAATGATATATGACACAAGTACATATGTAGAAATTCATGTTTTGGAATTTTGGCCAGCTTTTCAGGCTTTTCCCCAATGTGCGACGGCGCGCACAACCTCCGAACGTTTGAATTTCGCCCCGAAATACCTCCTTCGAGCCCATTGGTCGATTTCGGTCCGCGACCTTGGCGTTCGCCCAATGGTGAGAACCTCGTTTCGGCTGCGAAACAAAAAGAAAAAACATGTTTTTAAAGGAAATTAATGAATGCTATGTAATTCTGTGTACTTCCCTGATATATTTAACGCAACATTCATGAAGATTTTCTTTCCTAAATTCGCCTTGTCAACAGAAATCTATTTTTTGTTTCCAAAATGTGCTACAATTGACGCTACACACCACGAAATCCAGCTTTCTGAAATTCGTCAAAGTAATGCTCATATGATTATGAACATAACCCTTATAATTACAAACAATGCACTTACGATTACGAACATAACACGTACTTCCATCCCGATTATTGCTGTTGGTGTGGTTGCTAGCGTTTCACATGAGAGTGGAGGGGGAACTTTGCTACGCAACACGCCGAAGCAATCAGTTTCGCCCGCGGCAGCTAGGCGATCGGACGTGAAGACGGCCTGTCGTGTATGTAGATTAGTTTTATACGTCTTTCCAAAGATGTTAATTATTACTGAATCAAATGGTTGTAACAATGTTTTGTTTTTCAGATTCTTTCTCCCGTCTCTGCGTGCCGTTAGGGGCTAGCAGAAAACGAGTAAGTCCTATTTTACCATCGATTTGGTATATTCGCAAAATCTGTGGCACCACTCTCTAATCTTTGCCTTCTTCACAGAGCAATTGCAGAACGGCCCCCACTGAGAGAATATCGGCTTTTTACGTGCGCTACGTATTTATTTGTCATTCTAAGAAATAGAAATATTGGTTCGTGTAGTGAGCGTGTGTTTCTAGTGCAGTGGCCAGCTTTAGTCAAGTGCGAAAGGCAGTGTTTTTTTAACCGAATAGAGCTGCCTGTGTGCTCTGAAATGTGAATAATTGTTGATTTCGTATTCTAGTTCAGTGAAATTCATTAGTTATCAGATGTATGGTGTTGTTATTTCATACGTAATAGAAATATCATTGCAAAATAAAATATCCAGTGTAGGGAACGCCTGAATCGTGTGAGTGATTCATCATTTTACCAGCTGATTATGACCCAGAATGTTAGGAGTTGATATTTTCGATTCACAGGAAAGAGGAAAGGCGCTGTGCACGAGATTTTCGCCTCTCTTCTTTGTACAACGTAATTCTCTTCCGAGTTCGGTACGCAATTGTTTTCAGATATAAAGTGTTTTTAATTGTTGCGTAACGTAAATGAAAGGAAATCATTGCGTGGCGTGCAAATTATTCAGTGTAGTGAATGTAATCGAGCGATAAACCGAGCGTTCGTCATTTTACTAGCATTGTCTGTTCCTTTTGAGCTCGCGTACGATGTGAGAGAAAATTGCTCATTGATTTTCGCTGCTCTCGCTCTCTGTTCTCTTTACAACAATTACCACGTGTTATATTCTATAGCTGTGGGCATCACTTGGAAACTGTTCGCTTCCTAGAAAATAATTGTAGAGATCATGTATTAGGGCTGTGATGTGCGATTGTTATCTCGTACTTCTTGCGCAATAGAATTGAAAGAAAATCATCTCGTGGCGTGCAATTTATACAGTGTGGTGAACGCAATCATGTAATATTTCAAGTTTATCATTTTACCAGCTTGTACGTGCGTATAATCGGATTTAGTTTTATTTCGTACGTAAATGTTAGGCGTAGGAAAGGAGAGAAAAGTGAGATTTTTCGTTCCCTCGATATAGGAAAGGGAGTGCCCGTGAATTTCGTACCATTATACCATATTTTGCGCGTGTTTTCTTTGAATTCACTAGGCGCTAATACGAAACGGCTAGCTACATTGACTATAATAGTCGATTTCGTGTTCATAGCAGTGGTACGGAATTGTTAATTATTATGTAACGTCAATGAAAGGAAATCATCGCGTGGCGTGCAATTTATTAAGCGTAGTGAGTGTAACCGTGTGATAATAGTCATTTTACTAGCTGGTAGGAGCTTTGTCATGCTCCTCTTCCTTTCGAGCTCGCGTACGTGATTGTTACGCGAACGATGTAGATGGAGGTTTAATTGAAATGAAAGATGCAATATTTGAAAAAATGAAAAAAGTGCTTATCTGTTTTTGTTTCAATGACTTGAAACTGTGATAGTTTTGGCATTTAAAATTCAATCTAATATTATAACGCAAACTGGTGCTGGAAGTTCATTGGCTGAAGTCGGATGCGCGAGGACCCACCCACCTCTTTCCATCATGGACCGATTGCGTTTGGTTCATTAATGATGTATCGCAAAAGATACGGAGTTCCTATGTCGTGATTGAAACTTTAAATAGTGGCAAAAGCATTCTTTACCATCACAATTTGGCGCATATTTCAAATTTTTGAACTGATAAAATAGGTTTTAATTTTCCTTCACTATCGTTCACATTGTTTAAAAATCTGAAAAAAATGTTATAGAATGTTATCAGACACGTTGTAGGGAGAAAACTGAGACAGTACTCCAACGTTATCACGTTGAAAATCCATTCCAAAAATGTATTTATGCTTTTCTATTAGAATTTTACATCAGAACTGGTTGATAAAAATACTTTAAGACTCAACTTTTCCAACGATTTCCCCCATCTCTCCGACTTTTTTCAGCGTGATAATGCAATAATGTTGAGAAAAATGAATCGTGAAAATCGTTTCTCGTATCTCTGCAACAGATTGCCCTAGGAGACTTTTTTGTGAATCTACGGTATGTTTTTATTCTTTCATATGAGTATAGGAATGAACGGTTTGGTTTAAGGGCAGTTTTTACCAACTTATTCGGCTATACGCTTTATCTGGAATTTATGTGATCTTAAGGCGATCGCTCCGTTTCTATTTTGCGAACTGGATACACACAAATTTGCTGTTTTTATGTGAATGAGACATTAGGAATGAATACGTTTAGTTTTGTTTTAACTTATAATGTACGATAATTTGATGTTACCGCCGTACGTTTGTTCCACGATTGTTTAGCGATGATTGTAGACATCAAGGTATGATCTTCTCTTTTCAGCAATCTGGCAAGACTGGTTATCGGATGGCAATTTAACTATCGTAACGTCACGACACGGCGTGAAATTCTCAGAATAACTTCTCATTGTTAGACGGTATTTCTAGATGAGCGTTTCATGTGAAGTTAGTTTCTAGATCTCATCCACGAGGACATCGTGGACCTACATAGTTGATTTAATTCTTTTACTTCGAGTATTGAAATATTTTATGGTTTACTAGTTCATTGCTCAGTATTTACGGACCCGAAATCTAACACGTAACGGTATTTTTAATACTCTTGCGGGCCTTTCTGATTTGTTATGCCCAAGGACCTTCTGAATACATTTTGGCGCGCTCTAATACCTACACAATATTTTTATGGATTCGAATTATTTAAGCTCAGAAACATGCAAATATAATCAATAAATGGAATAACGCTCAAATAAGTGAAATATTTCGGTGTAAACATTTCGCTTAATTTATATGGAAATTGCAATTTTGAAAAGTTCTTCTGAATTTATTATAGTCATTAGTCACTCAAGTTACGCTTCACCTTTTTAGAGACGTGCTTCTTGAGTAGCAGTGTTATAATTAAATATAAGAGGTGTAAGACAATGTGGCTAACATCCTCGATTTTTTTAAAAGTAATGAACATTCTACATAACTTCTGCAGATAGAGGCAAATAATCTAAAAGTACCCTTTCATCAGTGCAATTCACATTATTTTGCTCACAACTCTAAATTACACCATAATCATTTTCACTGCGGGCCCGTTTATACATTCCTAAGGCTAAAATTCGCTTTTAATTGAAGAATGTGTGTGAAGTGTTAGTTTTCAATGAATTTTGTTTTTGCCCCCTAATGTTATACATTTTGTAATGAGATTTACAAGTGATGACAGCTGTGTTAATATGCGCAGTAAATGCGTTATTAGTACATCACGGAATAGTAACTATCTGCGAGAGAGCACGTGCTGTTTTATCACCAGTAGTTCTTTTGTCAAATACTTCTATTGCGAATTTTATTTCGTCAATATATGTAAACATTCAAAATGAAACGTACTACCGAGTGTTAGAACTTCAAAATGTCAGATGTTGATTTGGTCGGGATTGTTAGAGGATTACACACTCCAGGATAATGTGCTTATTCAAGACTCGATGGTTGGAATTCTCTTTGTTACAAAAAGAAATATCTCTTCTTTTTATTATTCCCATTATTATAACCAATATTCCTTTTTTAGAGAGGGAGTAACCTATATATTTTAGAGAAATTGTATCTACAATCTGCAGAAAAAAATAACCATTTCGTAATTAACATCATAACTAGCAGATTTATAGTGTTACTGAACTGATGCTCTGTAAACGCATATATACAATTAAGCCATACTTTTACAAATAGCATTTTTCTGACGTCTCGGGGAATATTTGTTTTGATATCACCTTTGATGTCGCATCAGAAATAATCAGACTGGTATTACCTTCAAATGTATAGTGTAACTTTTAACATTTCAAATAGGTGAATGTTTGGTTATGTTTGAACATAACTGTCCCCGACGATTTTTTACAAAACATTTGAGGATATCCAAGTCCTTAAAAGCTTTTTTGTCAAATATGTCTGACTTTTCGTCGTCCAGAATCCTCCACGAGATATTTTATAATATATTTTAAATCAACCCGGAGATTAAGAACGATTTCCATCTACACTATCCTACAGAAATGCTACAAAAACTGCATTTTAGCAAATTTAACTATTTCATCATTGTGTTTAAAACCTAGGGAGCGTAGGCTCAACAAATCTGTCTGGATCAACATTTACAATCAGTTCTTGCTAAAGATACGTTGGTGTGTTCGAAAACTTTCGTAAATATTTTTCATACATATGCGGTTTCAAATAACCAGTATAATCATTAAAATACTACGTTTCAAACATTGTGACAAAATATGCGTTACAGCACAATTAGTTTCCAAAATTACTTTCTACACTTTACAGTGACATGGCAAGAAATGTAACATTTGTTTCCGAGCATTCACGTGACCAACCCCTCGGAAGCTCTTATCTCTATCTCGACGGCACTCGCCTTATCAGCTTTGTCTGCGGTTACACCTGAAGAAATCAGGACTCTGCTTTGAAAGTAGTCGTCCTACGCAATTTATAACATTCGTGCAAATCACTTAGTAACCTCTTCTAAACTAGCACCGAACCACACATGACATTCCTGCTGTGCACGAAACGGAGGACTGGATTCTGAAATGAGAATTGTAATATAATTAATCTTCAAACGTCAAACCTTATTTTTAACTTGTAGTAGTAATGCTTGGCTTTACACTAACAACGCAATAACGGCACAAGCTTTCACGTATTGAGTATAATGGTTAAATAGTTTTATAATATCGCAACTTGCATCCGACAAATACATCAGGCGACATTTATTAAAAAATTCGTTTCACATATCGAAGCACAGGAGATACGAATTGCTATTTCGAAAACTGCAAATGTCTTAACGTAAGTCGGGCATATTCCTAATCAACACACTGTTAATTCGAATAATGAAGAAAAAGTGAGCTTGGGTGAGATTCAAACCCAGACCTTCAATTTCCTTGCATGTCTTTGCTGTTCACGCTACACCTGCCTTATAAATTTGCTGTGTACGAGTAAAGAGAAGGAAACTATCCATGTTGATGTTTCGAGAAATTACAATAGGGAAGATTTTAATTATCTGTGCCTATAGATGCGAAAACACGTCTAATAGAAAAATTATCTTCCCAGAGGAATTTTGTATTTCTAAAAATGCAATTAAATGCAATTGAGCCGGCATGGGCAAAAACTAAAAGGTATTTTACGGAACCCAATATATCTGGGGACATGCATCTGCGTGAATTAACGCACGCGTGCTAGGCATCTGCCTGAATTAACAGTCAGAGGGTTTGAAGCTGTAACTGTTTCGGACTGGGAAGGTTACTGCAACCACGTAAAACATCTAGAAAAAGAATACTGGCAAAAAGACGGGATAGTGGAAATTGTAGTGAATGACATTGTAATTAATACTACAGAGAATTCAAGCGATGATTCATATTATTCAGAAGATAAAATTATGTACGTATACTAATATATTTTCTCCTTTATAAGCAATATTATCATTATCTAATTAATTTCATTTGTGGTTGCTATTAATTACGTTATCATTTGTTCTATTTTATCGTCTATAATGTCCTGTTGTATTGAGTGAAAGAGGCGCGAATAGTATTAATAATGTTACAGTTGGCAACTCCCGTTGGATGTGACGTAGGGAGAAGTCTCCTCTCCCCGCAACCCCTGCTGGGAGACGTCAAGGAAAGTCGCGCGACTAGTACTTTCACTTGCAGTGTAACTGCAAGTGAAAGTACTAGTTTTATTACATGGGAGTTTTTTTGTTGTTTTTTTTCTCCCTTTCAAAATTCAAAATTTATTGCTTATTTACCCTTAAAAATAGATTTTTTTACATGGGAGTTTTTTTTTGTTTTTTTTTCTCCCTTTCAAAAATTCAAAATTTATTGCTTGTTTATCCTTGAAAATAGATTTTATTACATGGGAGTTTTTTTTTTTCCTCCCTTTCAAAAATTCAAAATTTAAGTAGTATATGACTTAGTGTAGGGATCACAGAATTTTGAAAATGTGCACACAATTCACTTTTCCCCATAGCACGTCATACGCAGTTTTTAACTGTTTTTTGACGTAAAATAAATAAAAAATAAATAAATAAAACTGTAGCACCACCATTACTAGACCGTGGAACTTCATGAAACTGCGTATTTTTACTGATTTCGCATAATGAAAGGAAATGCGTATAACTTAATTTATCAACAAAAATAAAACAAAAGATACCCATTTTCATTTTGCATAATTGCATATTCCTGGGATTTTTTCATTAATTGCATGTTTTTTATGTAGCATATATATTTTTATTATATGCGTTTTATTATAAAGTGTAAAAAATGTTTATATAAATTGTATCCGTTGCTCACAAAATTTTGTGGTAGAATGAAAGAATGTGCCTTTCAAACATATTCCTTTTATTTAGCAAAGACATATATACGGGTGAATTTTGTAAGAAAAAGAAAACATCAAAAAGTTATAAGCAATAATTTTCGGTTATTTCATTAAAGAAATCTACCAAACTGTAACGCATTTTCGTACGAAGCCACTACTCTGAAGCGGCGCCTCGCACCGTTTCAGCTGGCGCGTGTAGTTGCAGAGGAAGTTGTCCGTGCCCGTTTGAGCGCCGGGCTCCCCAGGCGGGCAAGTAGCTCGTGCAGGCGCGGTTTGACGTGCCTGAGCTAAATCGTGGCACAACAATGAGACGTAATTTACAGAAAGTCGCGAGCGCGACGCGGAATTCCATTGTTGCATTTCAATGTGATATTCCCTCAAAGCTAGTAATTTTTATTTCGTATATTTAAAATAAGTTTTGAATAATTTCTAAAAGAGTCTTTTTTTAAATTTAGCAAATGGAATTATCCCTCTTTTATTACCAAGGTCCAGCAATAAAGAGTTTCTTCTGTCGAAAACACGTAGTTTTTCAGCATTACATAACTTTCTCTACTTAACAAGAACCTTCTTAAGGGCGAGAAAGTAAAACAGCAATTATCTTTTCTGGCAAAGACATGTTCATATACATTTATGATTACGATTCATCAATTACGTTATGACACCTATATCTATTATTTCGGAAATATCAACTAGTGTACCCGTGCGGGAACTCCGCTCATTGTGGAAACGACTTCTCTTAAAAACATGTTATTTAAACAACCTGAAGATGAGCGGGGTGCAAATGCACTCGAAACGTCATTGAATGATGGAAAAACCGACGTAAGATTAAATTTGAGTTGTCATGAAATAAAGTAATTAGAAAAAAGGCCTGTTGTCTAACAATTTTTAAAAGGACGTATTTCTTAAGGTAGTTACAGCGAGATACTTGTTATGTTTAACATGCCTTTTTTTATTGTTTTAATCAAAAGATAAGAGGTGTTTTTATGTTCTGATAGAGTTTGAATAGTTTATATCGCCTAGTTTTTGAGTAATAAGACCGTAAATTTGTCGTTTTAACATGAGCTCTTATAACGATGTAACAGATCCGACCTGAAATGTTAAAACTGTGAGAAAAGTAATTGCGTGAAATTGTTTTTAGAAACTGTTCGTTAGGTAGCTAGCGTATCTAAAAATCAATGTTCGCAATTTGAAGAACATTCACCGTTTCAAATGGAAGAAATTTGGAAAATTATAAGCTATAATCAATTCAAAGGGAGACTCGCGCGCTTCCTGGAGGGTCGGGACGGAATCGCGCAGCTCGGCAACACCCCGCTTCTTTCATATTTAGTGACAAGTCTACGCCAAGAGATCTTGCATTCTTCTGGGCCTTATGGGCGCCGTTAAAAGATCCTCACTCCTGGAAAACATTGCCTTCGTTATTAAGCAGATATTCAGCAAAGCTGAAATGAGATGGATATAATGTTTTGTGCAATCTGAATGAAAGCTTACTTCAATTAATATTCCAAAGGAATCACTTAGATATCACTCTCTATGAGCAAATGGCTATGAGCAAAATTTTGAGAGTTTATTTATTTTATATCTTCAGTGAAGCATTAATATATGTATTGCATCGTATGTAAGCTTTTTGACTTTAGCCCTTGAGCAATGATTACCTCTTTATTTGATTATTCGAATGTTTAATTATTCGAAAATGATTCTTACACTCTTATTATGCAATATATTCAGGAGATGTCATTGCGTTCTACACCACAGTTGCAAGATACCTTACACGGGACTCAAAGCAGCAACCTCTAGCGTAGGTCTGCACCTCAATCAACATTGATATCAATTGTGTACAAATGATAGATTTTTTTTGCTTGTGTTTTTATCAACCATTCAAGATATAGGTAAATTCAGAGCTGGATTTCTCTACTAGAAAAATAAGTTTTGGGAGTTCCATGTCTGTATTTTTTTAAATAAATATTAAAAAATACATAAAATGTTTTATCTTAATATAATCAATAGTCAAATTGTTTACTAAATTACAATGTTTAAATTTAAAAATAAATTCAATGGAACATGAAAAGAAATTAAAAATGCAATTACCACTTTGTTATCAATTTGTTTATTTTCAGCTGTATTTGTATATACATTTATTCTATCGTATTTTTTTTTGTTCATTACAGAATTTTTTCTAAAGGTGTGCTTGGAAGCCCTGTATCTACATCCAGCCATGGGCAAATGAAATTGAAATTGTAAGAGGGTGTGATAAATTCAACCTTTGGTAGTATTAGTATTTGTGATAGATAGATAGGTATTTATTATTCTGCAGGTAGGTATATACAATCTGAACGAAAGTAATGTATTTGAATGGGCGTCATGTATTATTTCCAAAACATTCTTTTATTTTGAGAGTAACATCAAGGCAAACAATTACAAAACAGACCTTGCCACTTTGAAATCTCTTTTGAAAGTTATATCTCCTACAATGTTATAATTTTATTATTAAAGGTCTAAATAATTCAGCTCAGAATTATATGATGCTGGCATTTCATTTTATCATTACTAGTTTGGTATGTACTTTTCACAATAATCTGCATCGAAATATCTTAACATGATATAATATTATGCTGAAAACATTGCAACCAGCAAACAGAATTTGTGAATTAATTATTCTGTTAATTACTATGTCATCGCTGGAAATAATAGAAAGTTGGAGGGAAACAAACTTCTGATTATGTTAGGCAATCGAATAATCTAAGGTTTATCTTACCATTGGTTCAGATAATAAAAAAATTAAAAATCTGAGAGAAACAAGCATTGAAATATATTTGAAAACTTTTTATTATTTCACTGTTCTGTGTGACATTGAGAGGAATTGTTTCTTCTTCTTTTAAATTTCGTTATGGAAACAAATTTTCCATCAATTCTCTCATAGTGATATTTTCCACTTGTCGACCAGGCATGAACAGTATTCAAAGTGATCGAAACAATGAAACTTAGAAGTGTGAGTACTGAGAAGGAATGCCAATCTTAAATACAGTACGGTGTTGCCCAATTTACCAAAGACTTTTCGCCTTACTCAGATGAAGTTCTGGCCATTATTAACGATCACTATAAAGAAAATATAGATATGTGTTTATAATGTTAGTTTTTACTATTCTGCTCTTGCTATTTGTGCAATAGCCCTTTTTTATATTCGATCTCATGCCTCAATTTTTCATTCGTTGACCTCGCAATCTGTTGGAGCTAATTAAGAGCGTTCAAGCATTTGAATTCAGTTCAGCGCTTATGGAGGACAGCGTTGCCACTTCTCATAGCGCTTACGCTCAACACTCGCCATGCTGATACTCAGATCGACAATAAATTTTACCAGCGTGTTTAACACCTTTCAAAATCCATAAAAATAAATTTAAATGTGATATGAACCAATTTCAAATAAGTGTTTTTCCGATAATTGGAATTTTAGACGTTTCATTGCCTGCTAACTTGTCAAAGCGCGGAATTCTCCACGAGTCGCCTGGGCTGATGATAAGGTCAAACTCATGCATGAAGAATCCGAATTCCATTAATGATTGTAATATACAAGTTTCAAAAAAGTTTTGACATTTTTATACGGTATTCTTTAATTAAATATTAGAAACTATTCATTACATTGTAAGATTCTATACGGTTTCCTATAATGAATGGCCGAATTCTAATGTACTTTTAAATCACTTTAAAATGTTACATACTTTTCCGTAAAATAATTGTCTTCAAGTCATTAAATTTTTACTTACCAAAAGGGCTTGAATTTTTTTACGAATAGTAAATTGCCTGACTTTATTATAACTATCAAAATACATTAACATATAACGTGTTTATGGAAGAAATCACCTTTAAATAAATTTTAAACACTTCATTGACTGCTTCTGAGTTAAAAAATACACCCCTTATTAGCTGTATTCGGTCTGATCGCCGATTTTCAACGCACAGTGCGCCACAATCCGGTACTATGACTTTCTGATATCTCTCATGGCGTTTAGAAATGGGTATCTGGTCGAAGGTTATGATTTTCAGCACGGGGCAGTGCGATATGTGAATTGAAGCCATACCCGTGTACCTTCCCACGTTCAGAGTCGGGAGAGAGGGAATTATCTACCTATGGCCCATGCCTTTGAAGAGAAGCGAACCCAAGGTCAAAATGTACGCCAACAGCTGATGCCCCTCTCCTTCAATGTCCGGCTGCCACGAATAAAACGCATACCAATTGAACAAAAAAAACTTGAATAAACAAAGATATGTTGAATGGTCAAGTGTTAAAAAAATGTTGCTTTGCTTAATAAGATCTAAGAATGCATGTAAATTCTAGTAATTTTGATGAACATAAAACTACTATTTCTAGTTATTATTTTTTCTATCCATTTTCATTTTCTTGTAATATCAACAATGATAATAGGTAAAATGTGTATTCCATAGGAATTAGAGGTCATTTTTACTTGTAACATTGTTGTAACGCCGCACTGATTACAAAAGGCGATGATGGCTGCCTTTCGTTCGCGTTAATGTAAACTAATACTTTTATATATTTGTAGAATGTTACAATACAATAGTGTTTAGGAATTACTATTATATATTTTTCGATATATTTACAGTTGTTTTCCACCGCTATCAGTATCGTATATCTCATACAATGAATTCAATGCCAGAAATATATTTTCGTTTAAAGTTTTGAACATAAATGTATTGTTTGAAACTATTTAATTGTTGTACGATTTCTTGTTCGACGAATTGTTGCACAAGTGTACGATTTCAAATGAGTTTTACACAAAATTGGTGACTGAGATGTGTTAATTCGGAGATAAATTGAGGTATAATAGTATTACAAAACCATTACTAAAAGCGAGAAAGGACGAGCTGTTTTAGCTCCACTAGTTTTAGATAGGTTCATTGGTATATTACTGTTTATAATAAGTGAAATTCAAAACTCTACTTTTCCTTTCCCCATCGCCAGTTTACAATCGCTAAGACGTATTAAAGATCACCGAACGACATGAGATGTTCGTTCCGAGCGCACTGAATATTGTTTTTATTACCCTCTAATTCAAGAAATATGATTCACACAGAAATGTGGTTGATCTTCCCTTGTCCCTTGTTCCCTTGTCATTTCATCCGCTGTATGTGTGTGCTTTTTTCAATAATAAAAAAGTTTCTCGCATGGTTAAAATTTAAGGACGTCAAAATGTCGAAGTCAACACACGACAATCATTTATAATTAATTTTATCGTAATTAAACCATGAAACTCAATTACAAAATAACCATCACAATCATAGAATTTCTGGAAATAACTGATAGAAAACTCCTTTTTGTAATAACAGAAATGATGCTATCTTAGAGTAAACATGTTGAATATTTGTGTTAGAAACAGGATGCCCGAATCAAAGAACTCTTCGTGAATTGGCAACACAGCTTGCGATAGAAAGAGTCTTCTGTAAAATTGTATTAGATAGAAAGAGAGGGAATACTCCATCAGGCTCTATACTGCAATCAAATGCCTGATGCTCTGCAATCAAATGCTCTATAGTCAACGGTAGGTCTTTATGTGGCACTGAAATATTATTTTCAATCTATGAAACGAAATTCTTTTATATAATTAAATAAAATTCGTCATAAGTCTCTATTTTGTTTATATAGGTCTCACAATAGCCATTTATATCGCAAATAAATATTGTTCACTCTAATATGGACCCTCTACTAGGAAATATATTGCTCTAACCCCCTTAAGAGAAATATCACTGTAAAACTATAAAATTGTGTAAAACCTGCATTAGTTCCCTTCAGAAAATGACAATTTTTTAGAATGAAAATTTCCTCTTTAAAGACTTCCCAGAGAGCATATAAGTAATACTCATTTGACTTCAATTTATATACGACAAATTTTTGGCATAAATTGAGTAAAATATCTACCCCCAAAAATGGGAACCGAGAAGAGGGGTAGCTCCCGTGCCCCCACCTCCTCTTGGATCCACCGCTATTCTGTAATTCTTCACTTTCACTGAACATTCGTTGAATATCTGCTACTAACTTGTAGTTTTAAATGAACTAAAAATAAATAATATAAGTTTAACCTTTTGTAAGTTGTACGCCTTTAATTTACGAACCGAATATGAGAAATTTCTATAGTTCGTAAGAATTTTGAGAAATGTTAAATTTCTTTCATTTGTTGTCTAAATAACCTTGCAGTTAGAGTAACGCTAACACAAAGCGAGGGAAAGCAAACACAAACATTTTTCTCTAAGATTCGTAAAACAGATCAGCTGATATTGCTCTGCGTTCATTTTCAATATAAACAAATTATATTATGTAAAGTCTACCAACCAAATGCACAGTAATTTAACCAAACTCAAGTTGCAATAACAAAATATGATTGTTAAAGCAACTGAATAGAAAGCAGAATACTTAAACATTCAAAAGGTGAGCTGTGTATTCAAGCAACATGTAGTCAAATATTACTGGTCAGTGATTGAACTTACGTATTTGAAGTTTTCACGAACCAAAGAAGTCAACGTATCGATGTCCATCTTCAGAAGATGAAAATCACTACACAAAACACGATTACTAGGCGCTGTCGCCGCAGCAGCCAGGACACAACCTACCCGCTCTCACCACACACCCCGCGCGACGAACCAGAGAGTAACAGACAGCTATCGCTCCCACCCCACGCGCCCGCGCTCTCCAGTGCTGCCAACTTCGTAAGAACGATTTTAACAATTATTTTCGAGAAGTAAGAGCCCATTGTCAGTCATTATGCTGGTTTGTAATAACGACTTAATGAGCATAAAAACATTAATCAGCATTCAAACAAACAAAATTCATTAACCAAACATAATTCCACTTTATGACAGAAATTTGAATTTTTAAATGTACTTAATGTAGGCCATGGATACAAAATTTTACGAGAATGATTTCAGAAAAATTATATATAATGTTAAATTACAGAATGAATACAGCGTTGAAAATAGTCAAAATTATAGTATTTATAACTATGTATGACATCAAATTAAAGACAAAATATAGAAATTTATTTACAAGGTATATAAATTAGTGTCTCAGAATTTTTTCCCCTTTCGTGGAGGCCTGATTCGCTTTTATTTTCGATTTGTATGTTCATTCTGGTCGCTGTCGCAACGGAAGGAAGGAAGAGCTCACTTCCTTAGATTACCGTGGAATACACAATAATAACAGACACGAGCTTCAATGATAAATATGTACAGGTTTATTCACAATATGTACAGTACTACTTTAAGTTACAGCTCTGGTAGATCTTTACTTTCCTGATCGCAGGAGCGATCCTTAAAAATGAATAACTGACTCGTGGCCCGCGCCACTCCTCAGCGAGCCTCCCGCACACAGCAGACAGCTCCCGCGACCTCTTGTCACCCGTGGATATAGTCCACAACGGCGTCCCAACACATGGTTTGCCGCACGAGCCTAGCTCGGCTCCGCACCGCCCTGGGCGCAAGTTTTTGTGCGTTCGCACGAGGATTCCCTCTCAGCTCAACAAACCCCACCCCCGCGCTCTGCGTTTGTTCTTATATAGCCCCCACCCACGTGACCTGAAACGTCACTGGGTTTTGCACACGGCCCACACGGACCGCTTTGCCAGGCATTTTTGGACATCCATTTCCCTGGATTCCAAGAATTTGACACGCGGCACGCGGCAAAAATGCGCTGTCCCGTACTTTGGGCATCCCTTTCCCTAGCTCTTAGGATTTCCCAGAATACCTCGGCGTGTCACATCCTGCCTGGCCCCTGGCGTCTAATCCTCTGCCGCCGCCCTTTGTGGCGGTTGCTAACTGTAGTCCTACAATACGTTACATACTTCTCCATACCCTATTTTGAATTTTTTATGCAGGATATAACCACAATAAAAAATTCGTCCCGCAACTAGATTTGTGGATCTGGATATGATTATACCATTTACCTGGCCATTGGGCTCACACTCTATTGATCTCTCTAACCTACTCTATATTTACAACATATTTTTTTTTATCAAAATCTAGCTAATATAAATAACTAACCTACTTCACGTACCTCCTTTCATTCTAATATATACAATTTTCTACAATCTTAAATTACATACAGTCTGCTGCAATTACCTCCGTAGTATTCACAATCAAATGATGTGATACTTTCCCTGATACCCCCAGAACCAACAATGTCTTCAGAGCTTCACTTTGTACCCATAATTGCACATACATAAGACACACATGAAACAAACAGAATACACAAACAATACACTTTCAACAATTTGTTACATATATACAGTGATTCTTCTCTTGTCTTGATTTTATACAATGCAATCAAGTGATTCGGTTCAGTGTAGCCCTCCGCATTCCCAGTTCAGTTCAGGTTCCATGTATCAGTAAAACATACGGCTTAAGGCATCAGCATTTACGTGATCCTTACCCCTTTTATGAATAATTTCTAAATTGTATGCTTGGATCATTAATGACCAACGCATCAATCTCGGGTTCTTACTTGAACAATTATTTAGCCATACTAATGGGTTGTGGTCTGTTTCCACTTTAATTTTTGCATTTCCATCCAAATAGTACTTTAATTTCTGCAATGCCCATATTATGGCTGTGCACTCCTGTTCTGTTGTACATCGTAATAATTCCGAATCTGTGAATTTACGACTTAAGTATAACACCGGTTTTTCTTCTCCTCTATCATTATACTGTGCCAAAATGATGCCAATACCTCTTTTTGACGCATCACACTGCACTATAAAATCCTTATTAAAATCTGGCGCGTGAAGGACGGGTTCGTGACAGAGAGCGTTCCTCAGTTTCTCGAATGCCATCTCGCATGCTGGCGTCCACGTTACCCTGCCTTGCCGTTCGCGACCTCGCAATAAGTCCGTTAATGGCGCTGATATACCCGCATAATCGGGAATAAATTTCCTGTAGTAACCCGTTAATCCGAGAAAAGCACGCACTTGCTTTTTCGTTTGAGGTACGGGGTGCTCTTTAATAGTTTTTACTTTGGCCTCTACCGGCCGCATCATGCCACTACCAACCATGTAGCCTAGGTATTGCACATTCTTACGCGCGTATTTACACTTGCTTGGCTGCACATGCAACTTCGCTTTCTCTAATATTAGAAACACCTGCTCTAAATGTCTAAGGTGTTCTTGCCATGTGTCGCTATAAATGGCGATGTCATCCAAGTATGGGACTGCAAATTCTGCACATCCTGCTAATAAAGCTGCCATCATCCTACTACACTGAAAAGGTGCATTTTTTAGCCCGAAGGGCAATCTTAATGGCCTATACGTGCCCAAGCTTGTACAGAAAGCCGCATATCTTTGCGCTCTCGGAGTGAGCGGTATCTGATGATAAAATTTTGCTAAATCCAATGTAGTAATAATCTTAGCTGCCGCTACTGCTTCTATCCTCTCCTCCATGTTCGGCAACGGAAAATATTCTGATTTTATAATTTGGTTTAGCTTGCGATAATCTACGCACGGTCTTGGTTTTCGTCCCGGCGCCTCTACAAGAATCATAGGGGAAGCATAATCAGAGTCGCCTATTTCGATTATGTTATCCCGTAACATCTTCGCGATTTCTTCCTGCAAAATTTTTGATTGACGCGGCGACATTCGATAAGGCGCACTTCTTATCTTTTTCGACTCGTCCGTCAATTCAATGTCCATGGTGACGACATCCGTCAACCCTGGTCTGTCTGAAAATATATGCTTGTACTTTACAATTAAATTGAGCAGTTTGTCGCGGAACTCGTCTTCGACTTCTGTTCCTTCGAGCATAGCTTCCGCATCGAAGTCGACATTATCAAGGTTAATAGCGTACTTATCCAGCTCGTCTTCCTCAACTTCAAAGTTTGAGCTACGATCTGCTACGTTGTGCTTATTCGTGTCGTATAGTGTTTTGATTTCCGGGTCACTTTGTTGTGAAGCTGCGAACTCAGTCTGGGTAACATTTATGAGTTCATTCACTTCGGGCGTTAGTACACTTGCACTGGCGTCCCTTTCACTAACGGCTCCCTGCTGCCTCAATTGTTCAAGGTTTTCTACCTGCTCGTCCGCGTCAAACTCGCCTGCGTGTCGGTCAGCCGGCCCCGACTCTTGAGTCACCCGCGACGTTTCAGCGGCTTTTGCCCGCGTCGTTACGGCTGCAACTAATTGTGGCTCAATAAATCCTGCCTTTACTTCTTCCAACAGAGCAGCTGTTCTATTACTTAATAAGTAATATCCGCTGTCGCATTCCCGAGGCACAACGGCGGCTTTAGTTACTACTTTCCCGAATGGCCCTTCAATAGTGACTTCTGCCACCGGGAGATTTCGTGGTGAGGCATCAAGCGGTTGCAAAATCCACACGCTTTCTCCCGTTAAATTCTCGTCGCTAATAAATTTCTCATGGACAAGATCGAAACTGGCACCACAGTCGCGCAAAAATCTCCCGGGAATTTTATTAATTTTTCCCAAGAACACGTACGGTGAAAACAATTCCGTAGCTGTTTTGTCTGCCACATGATTCATTTTTTCGGCCACGCGGCGCTGCGGGCATTCACGGACCATGTGGTCTGTGGCACCACACCCGTAGCATTTCCGCTTGTCTGGCTTCTCGTATGCTGCCCTAACATCGGTTTTCTTACCGCTCGATTTCCCCTGAAATTCCGGTACTATCGGCATCGTCTTGCTCGTGCTTGCAACTTGTTCCCCTACGGCTTCCGATTTCCTATAAGGCTTGAACGAAGACCGTTTCCAGCCTGCCCTATTGTTTTCATAGTTGTCTAGTTTACGAGCTAGTTCTAACGGCATCTTAAATTCCCCCCACTCATCAATAAAGTGCTCTTTAATATCAATAGGCACACGACGCTTCAATTGATCAGTTACAATTAGATTCATTAAGTCCTCGAACGTATGAATATTTAGTCCTGCTACCCATTCTTTGCAATAATTTTTCAGCTCTCTCGCGTATACGTTCCAGGTAGTATTCGCGGCTTTTACATGTTTCGCGAACAATTGTCGAAACTTCTCGGCATTGAATCGATACATTTCTAATAACCTACTCTTTAAATCGGCATATTCTGTTCTTCTACCTTGCCCTTCTAAAGTTAGCGATGCATTGATTTGGTGTGGGAGCAGTCCCATAAGATTTGCCACCCACTCTTCTTCAGGAATTTCTAATTGTTCCGCCTGACTCTCAAAAACACTTAAAAATGCCGTTATGTCGTCGTCCTCCCCTTTGAATCGGCTCATAACTTGATTTAATCGAATGTGCATTTTGCTATTTACTTCGGACTGCGGACTAGCTCTACCCGCCAGTTGGCCCTGTTCTATTCTCAGTTTTTCTAACTGAAATGCACGTTCCTTCTCTGCTTCGCGTTCGGCTTTTTGATCCTTATAGGCGCGTTCCTTCTCTAATTCGCGTTCGGCCTTTTCTCGTTCACGTTCATCCTTATATGCCTGAGCTATCCCTTTCACAAATTCCTCCTCGTAATCGGAATGCTCCTCTATCAATTTTTTTAGCACTACCAAAGTTTCCCCACCTGTAATTTGGAGTCCTAATTCCTGTGCCACGTGCACTACACAATCTTTCCCGAATCTCGGTAAGTAAGCCATAACTGAAACCTGAACCGAACCTTACAATGCAGATAGCTATACTTACACCAGATCCTTGCTGACTTCTTGATTTTATCAAAGCCGGTTGGCTTTGAGACGTCCTTCCTTCTCCGTCCTTCCTTCCTTCCTTCCGGCGTTGCCGTGAAGACGTGGGCGTCTGGCTCGGAGCGGACCCTCTCTGCTCCCGTGCGTCGTAATTATGTCTGCCCGTCGACACACCCACGCACTGGCCCACCCACTGTTCGTAATACTGCCACCACTATGCGTATGGTGCAACAATGCCGTGCCGTTCCGGCGTGAATGTTTTAACTGCTGCTATTAATTATCACAATTGAGCAACACTTCCCCGTGGAATTCTTATAACCGCATCCGCCAATTATGACTATTTGGTGGGTGCACGTATTCCCCCGTGGGCTTCTTTATAACCGCTGCCACCAATTATACTATTTGGTGGGTGATATTCCCCGTGGAATTCGTTTAACCGCTGCCACCAATTATGTCTACCCGTCTGTGACGTCGTGGGAATACACAATAATCACAGACACGAGCTTCAATGATAAATATGTACAGGTTTATTCACAATATGTACAGTAATACTTTAAGTTACTCAGCTCTGGTAGATCTTTACTTTCCTGATCGCAGGAGCGATCCTTAAAAATGAATAACTGACTCGTGGCCCGCGCCACTCCTCAGCGAGCCTCCCGCACACAGCAGACAGCTCCGGCGACCTCTTGTCACCCGTGGATATAGTCCACAACGGCGTCCCAACACATGGTTTGCCGCACGAGCCTAGCTCGGCTCCGCACCGCCCTGGGCGCAAGTTTTTGTGCGTTCGCACGAGGGTTCCCTCTCAGCTCAACAAACCCCACCCCCGCGCTCTGCGTTTGTTCTTATATAGCCCCCACCCACGTGACCTGAAACGTCACTGGGTTTTGCACACGGCCCACACTGACCGCTTTGCCAGGCATTTTTGGACATCCATTTCCCTGGATTCCAAGAATTTGACACGCGGCACGCGGCAAAAATGCGCTGTCCCGTACTTTGGGCATCCCTTTCCCTAGCTCTTAGGATTTCCCAGAATACCTCGGCGTGTCACATCCTGCCTGGCCCCTGGCGTCTAATCCTCTGCCGCCGCCCTTTGTGGCGGTTGCTAACTGTAGTCCTACAATACGTTACACATTAATGATGTAGGAATTTTTCTTACAGGGAATAGAAATTGACATAACTAGTGGTGCTACAGAAGCACATACTTTCGCGTTATTAGAAACAGCTACGTAATATTGCAACATTGCATTTTCTGCGCTACTAACTCCTCACTTTTTACTTGAAAACATCCAATTCAACTTAGATGCGAGCAACGCACCGTTGCCAGCGCAGCGTTGTCAAAGCTCTGCACATTCCGTTGGCTAATAATATCAATTCAGTAATTAGAACATATGCAATTGACATCAAAATATTTACGAAAATTCTAGCTTCTTATTTGTGAGTTGCCTCTAGTCATTTCGTCATATTTTCCAAATATTTACATATACTTTACACAATAAATGCATTCAAAGTCAAGTAATCCCAATGACCTAGTGTTTTTTAATAAAGAAAACATTATTTGAAAATGTTGTAACCGTCAAAATGACGGTGTCGGTCGTTCCAGTGTTAAGTTAATTTATTGTCGCCATTTTATATATTCACACCGCCTCAAACAAAGCGCAGGAAAATAAAACTAAGGTAATGCTTTCGTTAGATAAACCACGGTGAAGAATCCCAAAAAAATACTTTAAATGAAAGTAAAATCTCCTCCTTGAAGACGGTAAGAAATCATTTTCCCCTTACCGGTCTCATTTTTTAATAAAAAAATTTAAATTAGTATAGGCTCTTATTAAAAAGCTTTCGCAGGCATAATTTTCTGTAAGTTATTGAACACGTTACATGGTTAATGTAGCTTTTTCTTGTATTCAATTCGCATTGATTTTTTTACGGGATCAGATGATATTAAATGGTATATAACATACTTCACCGAGCATTATGAGTAAAAAAATTCTGTGAAATTAATCGGAATTATGGAAGTATTGGCTCTCGGCGGAAGAGTTACATCACTACCAGCTGAACTAAATTAAACAGCTGTATCTTATCACCGACCCCATGGTGGAAATAACAAGGTGTAGCGCTCCGGAGGATGCGCAGTAGCAGCCAATCACGTTCGAACCCAGAGATGAAGTGAAAACGGCTGGCGCACGTGTTCATTTGCTTTCCGTTTCCGAAGGAGCGACCTGTTTTGTAAAGCAGTGCGACAGCGGTGGAGGCTTTTTTGTGAAGGTATGTTGTGGATTTTTACTATAAGCTATTAAAATTATGTATTGTATGTGATTTGCCTTTAATTATTACAGAAGCATACATCAATCAGTTCATACGATGCATTATTTTTGATAACATTTACCACCAAACATTTTTTGTTAAACAAAGAAAAGGAAAATTGTTTTCGTGTGTAGTTCAAGATGCCTAACAGCTGCATTAGAAATAATGAATAATGAAATTTTTGAATAATAAAAATCTTGTGGCTTCAGCTGTTAAATATGTAATAGCTTTTATACTTGTGAATATAATCTGGGAAGGGACAGTATATTCTTTTATACTTTGTGTGTTGAAGATAAATTTGTATGGTTAATGAAGAAAATAAATATGTGAAATATTTAATTGTAAATGGCCTTAAGGAATGAAGATTATTAACAGAAATAAATTGTTGTAACTTGTAAAGAAGCTTCCAAACTATTTTACATAACTTACATAATTTCAATTAGCAAAACTACTGGACATTTTTATTGTTTTAAATTGTTTTACATAAACCTTTTTATTTTGCTAAATCTTATCCATTCAATAATTTTATGTTTGATTGTTTCTTAAAAACACCAAAGAAATCCATAAAGCAATTTACGAGTAAAAAAGAAAAGAATTTCATTTATAAAAACATATTTTAATTAAGTGAAATGTATCAGGTATATTATAATATTATAGTAAGTATGTAATAATGTAGGATGTATATTTTTAATATGTGTAATAATGTAATTATGTATGTATGTATGTATGTAATTAATCGACTCAAAAAAATGTAATGTAAACTTTGCAGGTAGTCTGTGCCAACAGTGCTTTGAGAATGTGTGCTTTCAATCAAAGGATTCACCAAACACATCTGGCAAGAAAATATTGAATCTTGTTCCTGAATTTATATCTACGAAATGGTTAATGTTGAAGAGAAAATCCATTGAGAAACCTGGGTAAGTGTAGAGCATTAGTTTATTATGTGCTGAAACTTCTTGTGATTATTATACATAATAGTTTAAATATTAAAGAGCTTATGTAATAGGAAAGTTACGATAATAGATAATTTTATTATATTGCAGTGAGAGGATACCTCTTTATGCATACAAAGAGCTCATATCATCTTAACGCAGTAATTCGGATAATTCATCAGTCAGCAAGTAAGTGTAAATTTTTTTAATTTACTATTATTATTAACACCTTTTTGTGTTTTTTTCTTTTTGAGACATTGACCAATATGACAGCCTTAATAACAAACATGACTTAATGTACAATCTAAGACATGATAAATGACATTTTATTTTAGGGAAGAAGAAAACATCTATGAAAGCAAAATATGTAGAGATAGCGTGAATTGCCTCCATAATAAAATAATGGAGGTAGAAAGGGCTTATGAATTATTAGAAAAAATATTCCAGAAACGAACAAAATTATTGCAGTAAAAGGAATCTTTTGTATTTGATATTTCGTGTATACATTATGTGCACCCAATGAAATATTTAAATATGACTTGTATTTTGTAAATGTTACTTATATTTTTAAAATAAACATTTTTTATTGTTATAAAATTATTTGTATTTGATTCATTTCTCTTAACCCACTGAGGTTCACTTTAATTTTTGGTCCTAGTAATTTAAATAGGTGAGTTAAAAGAAGGTGAAATTTTATGCGTAGTTGATCATACATAATTACCCAATAGATTACATTTTTACATTTGTGTACATTTTCTCTAGATGGTTCAAATATTTATAAAAATTTGTGAACATAAATATCATTAATATTATAAATATAATAAAATATTAATATATATATAAAATATAATATTATAAATATAATATAATAAATATCAATAAAATCATTGAACTTTGTGAAATTCATTAATATCAATAGAATACCGTTATTGACTTCTTGTAAGCGATTGCTAATTTTTATTGTCATTAAAATGATATTTTATTACAAATACTATGTTGATTGAGCAAATGGAAACAGGCTGTAAAGATTGATTTCTGTTCATTTCAAGACATATAAAAGCTTTTTTAATTCCAATTCCATTGTTTGTTTTTTCCCCTGTATGTTGCTTGTGAACATCCTTGATATATTTCAACTATTTTCTAAATTAATAAATATAGAATTTAATTATTAATAAATATAGAATTAAATTTAACGTTACTATGTAATGGGCTTGTTTTCTATTAATATTTTTATAGAGTAATTCCTATCCATTTAAAATTCAACAGTTTTCATTCTTCAGATATTTTTGCATTCAAAGAGAATGTGAAACTATGAACAGAAATAATAAAAATACAAATAAAAGTGGAATTGAGTGTTTACAGTACCTGGCCTCATATTCTCTAACTTAACAATATTTCATTGATTTCAATCAGAAATTACGCAAAAACTATTAGTTTAAAAAAATGTACATGACCTTTTTCAAAGAGCTGATTTTGTAGAATTGTTGATGTCTAAGCAAAAATCTTTATCTTCCATTCTGTAGTTCTCAGACTTTGTCTGAGACAAAAATATCTATTGTCTTAACCGTTCTTCGCACTATTCAACAACAAAAGAAAATTCTCAAAATGTCCTAGGGACTTCAAGTACTCTTAAAATTAAAATATCGGTTTCAAATCCCCTGGCCCGCGACATCGACCAGAACGATTATGACTATCGATTTAGGAGAAAATCGGCTGAACAGTTTTCGGGCTAGCGTTGTGTACAGACAGACGGACAGACATGCTTTGCCGTCAATCGTTTTTTAGGTATGAAGGACGCACCAAACATGCATTCTGGATTATTTCTCTATATTTAGCAACAGGATTTATCCACCTCGTTACCAGGGCCCGGCAATAACAGTTTTTGTGTCGACAATTCGCTGTTTCCCAGTGAATGAGAAAAAACAACAAACTAAACTTGTCATCACTAAGTGAGACTGTCGCATCAACCAGCGACATTCTATATTTATTTATTTAGTCAAAAACAGTCAAAAACTGTATGTGACGTATGGGGGAGAAAATCATCTGCGCACGCTTTCTTGAGTTTCAGAATCCCTTCCCAACAATTTAACTATTAATAGTTGAAAGATTAATAATAATAATAATAATAATAATAATAATAATAATAATAATAATAATAATAATAATAATAATAATAACGAATTTAAAAAAGCGAGAGATTAACATTTCAAAAACTAGATATTTTCGTTGCCGAATTATAGAAAACTTATTTTTAACGGTAAAAAAACGAATAGGCTTGATTTTTCTGTATTGTTAACAAAATAGAAACTCACCTTAAGCTCTATTATCACTACAAGCAAAGGAAAGTTCAACAAAACATGCGCATAGTGAAGCTACATTTACGTCCAGAAGCAAATCAAGGGGCCATCTCAGCATTGCTCAATGGATCAGGGAAACTGGACAAAAACCTGATCGAGATGGGGGTCATTCACCCGGAAGTACATTATTTGTTACAAGCATATTGCGTCTTTTTTAAAAAAATTATACAATGCAAATGTAAACTAATTCGTTATACTATATCTTGTTTTTGTTAAAGTAAAAGTTATGTTTCTTTTTGGCGTTCAGTATAGTCTCTAATTGTATAGAAACAGTTTTGCAGGACAAAAGATTTTACTTTTAATTTAAATTTGTGTACCAATTTTAATTGTTTAATTTCATCTGGCAATGCATTGTAAAGTAGCGTACATGTATTGTATGTGGATTTCTTGTAGTGAGCTGTTGATACTGACACTTGAGGAACATGATTTCTACGTCGAGTATTGTAACTATAAATATCAGTGTTACATGAAAATAGGTTCCCACCGTTAAGTAAGTCAGTTTTGACAAATACTACAGACTCATAAATAAATAGGCAAGTTAATGGTAAGATTCCAAGCTCAATGAAAAGAGGCTTGCACGGATCACGTGGATGAGATTTTTTCATTATTCGGATAATTTTCTTTTGCAATCTAAATGTCTGGGAACTAAAAGATGAGCTTCCCCAGAATATTATGCCATATCTCAGGCGGGAATGTACATTTGCAAAATACACGCAACGAGCTGCAAGAAGGCTGACAGAATTGGAAAGAATTCTGGATGCATAACATAATGAGCTTAATTTAGTGTTTAATTCTGTTATATGTACCCTCTCCCTCAGAAAAAATGTCGTTCAAAATTCTATCTTCCACACCGCGCCGACAAACTTGGACACCCCTCGGCCTGGGGGAGGGCAGGGGGAGGGACGCGTTGACCAATCGCTAGCAGGTAGAACCACAGTTGTCTGTGATTGGTGCAACATCCCAAGGGGCAGAAAGAACACTGTCTCAGGGGGAGGGGGCTAGTTCGTTTACGTACGAGACGGAAATATCGTCATAATTCCCTGCCGAAGGAGATAGTTTGCCTGCGCGTACGCCACGACGAAAAAAATATTTCTAAGCGGGGTTTTCCGTCCACAATGATTGTCTATAGACCAGTAAATATTTATCATTTTAACAATTATTCTAACTTTTACTAATCGATTTGTAACTCCTGACAAACTGCTATTTTGAGATATTCATATCAGGCACAATTTGCGGAGCCTTCCCGGCCGTTCTAACGCATATTTCGAATTTGTTTATAAAATTATAAATTGTTGCAAAATTGTTAATTCGCTGTTTTTGGTTCTGGGACACCGGGAGATTCTCCCCACTTTAGATTTGCAAAATTTGGAAAATGTTTATAAATTTGCAATTGTTGCAAATTTTTTATTGTCTAATCTGAATGGCGTTTAAATGTGATGCAAAATTCCGGAATCCGTTCGGTGCTATTATATCTCGTTCTCGAGATATATGTAATTGTTTATAAGAAATTAACATCTTAGTAGACCCCATTTGTTTGCGCTTCATTCATTCGCGCTAGCGGAATAGCGTGAGATGGGCATACTGAAAAAACAGTTCTCCAATGCCGCGCTTTTGCCTGCCACATACGCTTAAAATGCACTTGCTTGTAAACAAATTCTGTGGCCAATTTAATTATGCTAAATTCGTATTTTTACGGTGAGTATGAGCGTAACTTTTATTTGGTTTTTATATTCTCTTTTAAGTCCTACAATTTGCAAGTCGATATATTTATCAAATATTAAGGAAATTGATTAGAAAAAAAATTTTCAAGGTGCTTTACGCCCAAACAATTGTTTCTGTTTTTCTATCAAAGAGATGTTGAGCAACCGAATAAATGTATTATTAATTTTTTTAAGTCCTCTGTTAACACCGAGAGTCAGAAACTATTTGTTCCTCTTGTTTAACCATTACCATTAAAAAATAGGGAAACATATTGCTTAGCTGTTTGCTATAAACTGCACTGGATTGGATGAATGTAGTGTTAAGGTTTTCAAATACAGAAATATTCAATTTTGTGTTTTGAAAGATCACATGAGTAGAATCACACATCACAATATTTACACAAGTATAGAAATTTCTAAATAAATGTATATAAACTTTAAGTTAATATTTTCAATTCAATTTATCATTCCTTTCTAAAACTGTTAATTTGATGATTTCACTGTATAATATTCAAATCAGAGCTTTATGTGCTAAATCTACGCATTGTTAATACATATTTTTAAACAAAATTAATATATTTAATATTCATTTAAAAGGTTTTTAGATTGGCGAACGTTTCAATGAAATTTCATGAATTCCTAAATGCTTGAAAATAAATACTTGTAAAATTAAATTATTGTAACGTGTAAAAATATAACAAACTCACGTATTTGGTAAAACGAGTTGATATTACTAAAAGAAAGCAAAACAGATGTTATAACAATTCAAGGAGATTTAGCTTTTGTTTACAGTTTAGTAAATATCAATGCTCTAGCATTTCCCAGTGAAAATACATAGAACGAACTTGGTGGTCAAGGGATATGACCTTCCCAACACAGACTACATTTCAGTATCGTCAGAGTTCGAAGGTGGTTTGTTGGCCGCCATTCTACGAATCTATCAAAACCTTGAATTTTGCACGACCGTCTGTACAGGGAGAACGTAGCGGTTTATTAAACGGAAACGGGCCATTCGAGGTATCTAATGTGCACTCTTTGAAAACGTTTAACCATTATAAACTATCCCTAAGAAAAATATCAAATAAACAATGTTAAAGGTCACCAGCTTAACATTGCCTTTACTATTTGAATGTTTTCAACATCCCCAAAACCAACAGAAAACCCATGTTTTTACAGGTTATTATAAAACCAATTCAATAAATATAAGCATTTATTCACGTTATTATTTTTAAAACACTCAAATATCTACGATGTTATTTGATTCATGTCTTCATCGAAGATCTGAGATTAAAATACTGATAAGCAGAGAAAATTAAAGTAATTGTGAGTGATTGATGAAGTTGAATGATCAAATGAAAAACAATGTTTCTTGCTTCATATAATGCTATCGTGTTTAACAGACATGTAATTACATGTGATACCTATATTTAAACATCCAAACTAAAGAAAATTTTCAAAATTAAAATCATCAATAAAACGTTGATTCATCAGCAAGGATTATATTATTAAATACTTTTTTGAGGTTCATGTGCTCCTGTGTGAATAACGTAGTAAACGTGATTCGTATGATCCAGTTTCTCAGAATAATACAAAACCTGCTAGACACATCCACTAAACATAATAGTTGTCAAATAGTTATTTACGACATGAGTATCATAAGATATCTTATTACAATACGAAATTGGAGAATTATCAAACAAGACTCTTTAGCCGAAATTGTTAACCAATTGAATATTGTAATATGTTACCATTTGAATATCATAGAAAGTAAGACGCAATTTCTCAAAATTCATGTGAACTATAATTTTTCTTTAAATTTTACTCATCCTGCGAAAGATGTGTGACAGTACTTATGTTAACAGTTCTACTGCCATGGGTTTAATTAATTAGTTTGCAGTACGCAAATTATTGTTTTTGGTTTTAAAGAAGCATGGATATACAGAGTATCGGGGAAGGAAACGTCTAGAGTTTGAAAAAAGCTGTTTAAACAATTTTAATCATACTTTGTCTAATAAACAACATAAATATTTTGAACGGCTGAGCTGCAATAAACACGCAAATGTTGGTTTGAAAATATGATTTCTACGCAAAACTTTGCATTCTAGAATCATGTAAACAGACCAGAAACATGTAACATGTTTATTATTAACAATATAAATTAATATATTAGTTCAGAAAAAAATTAACCGAGAAATGAAAAAGCAGTCGAACTGTGAAAATTGGGTGCTTTTTTATTTCTAGGTTAATTTTTCTTTCTGATCAAATGTATTAATTTATTTTGTTAATCATAAACAATTTAGATATTAATGAAGTGTTTATATGCTTTTACAACGCAAATAGTTGCCTAGAAAACATATATCCAAACCAACTTTTGAATGTTTATTGCGGCTTAGCCATTTGGAATATCCGTGTAGTTTATTACACAAAATAAGCTTAAAATTGTCTTAACAGCTATTTTTCGAAGATTCCACATTTCTTCCCCGAATATCCTGTATATAAAAGGCTTGATTTCTGTTGGAACGCGACGGAACGGCGTTCCGGTTCTTTGGAAATTTTTATGAAATTATATTATATATAAATAGCTATTGCTATTATATTAATAATCAATTCGAGGCGCGTTTCGGGGCCAAAGATTTTAAAAATAAAGGATATATGTATCATAATAACTCTTATGACGACACTGTTCTCAGTTACGTCAAGTTTTAATTTAGAGAATCAAAGTGAATGATCTAAGTTTACTCACTTAAATAAAGTTTTTCTTACTATACATACTATTTAGAATGTGTTTTATGTTCAAAACAAGTGTTGCCTCAACAGCATATATTTTCACGTATTATTCGTAATTGCTAGGCAATATTCAATACAGACTATGTGAACCTGCAAAAAAGAAACAAAAAAAAGACCTACTGCAGCAGAAAATATTTTCCACTCGTCGGGATTCGAACTCGGGTCTTTAAAGTTAACTCACCTAACACGGTTTCCCCTCACCACCAGGTACACGACAAGATTACCTCCTTTTCGATGCGAAAAGAAAGTGAAGCATTTGCAGTTTAAAAAAACAGGGTGTTCAATTTATCTTAATACAAGATCTATTTTTAAAAAGAGATTTCATGAAACAAAAATCTCTAGCGTTAATATTTGTTTTCGACAATGTTAATAGGTATTTGTTCGCAATTTTCGAAAATTCAGATCGTTCGCCCAAAATTGAACGTACGCCACCTTTAAACATCTTGTGCTTCGAGGAATAGATTTACAGAAAAATTTGAGCTTAGGATTACAGAAAATTGGAAAACAAGCGTTTTGACATCCTTGTGTATAGAAAATAAAAGAACAATACCAACAATCCACTTTTTCCGAACTAGCTACTTACAAAACGTGTTTTCTGTGAAAATTTCGACACTTCCTCCTACAGCATTACGTAATTCTCTTTACACGTGGAGGTAAAAATATTCCAGCGTTACTGGGATTTGAACTCGGAACCCTGTAGTCTGTAGGTCTGGCTCGACCGCACTGTGCTATCACAGATATTTCTCAACACGCTGTCCAAGCACACTTATTACGAAAAGAATAGTTACGTGATATTCATTGCACTTAGATTTTTTATTAGAGAAATGTTCTACATGTGTCAAAGATATCAAATTCACAAAAATAATGCAACCGCATAAAACCCACGCAACTACATAGCTCATTTTACTAAGAAATATTTTCAACCAGAAGCCGTCGTCTTTAGAACACTCTGTGGACGTCGTTCCCGGTCTTATCTTTCGGCGACTACGGCCAAGGTTGAATTACGTCACAGATGAAAGTTGCGATAACGCTAGAGCTCAACACGGGCGCGCGTGCAGACGTTCTGAAGCCAGAATCGCAATAGGGGCATTTTTGTACGTGATTCATAAAGACATTAACACACTAAAATAAATAGTGGCGCCTGAAAACACATGCTTTATGTGATATTTATAATGAATACGAATGATTATAACTATACAATTAACCGCAAAATTGTTTCTACCCGCAAAAATTATTCGCCGTGGATGAGATTCGATCTTACGTGCCTAAGCTTCTCCAACAGCGCGCTTACCTGCTATACCACCGAAACTCTTATAACTTTTGTCTCTCACAAAGATGATTTTAAACTGTCATGTATCACAGATTTGACTAAGAAAGAACGTGCGGCGTTTAGATGCTTGTGTTAACTACAGACGGACAAACAGACGTTTTGTCGTAAATAGATTTTTTAGTAACAAGGACTTACAAAACATGGATTCTGTCTACAAATGTATTGAAGTAATTCACTATATACAAGAATAACATTTATCTACTTTTGTCGTGACCAGTGATCGGAATTTAGAGGTTTTTGTCGAAAAATCCCCGTCTCCCGGCGCATGATTACAATACCTTTTCTTCTTACTACATAGTTACCAGAAAGGAAGAAAAAATGGTTTTTCATTGTTTCTATTCAACAAAAGTTTTCAATCAATTCCAAAGGTGAAATAATCAGTAAATATTAAAAAGAGATTTATTAACAATATGAAATGAAATACAATAAGAAAGGAATCTTCTGTTCTTTACTTTGTATTCTTAACAAATCTATAGGAAAATCATAATAAAGGCATTATTTCAACAACATTCGAATATTATTGTTGAGAATCTATGGGGAAACTGTTAATGCCGGGTCCTGGTAACGTAAAAAGGGTTAACTAATGTTGTGAAATGTAGAAAAAAAATCCTTTAACTCGTGTTGCCAGAAACCAATGTTTTGTGGGTCGTTGATACAGAAAAATCGAACGACGACGAAAAACCTGTATGTTCGTGTGTCTGTTGATGTGTCTGTTCTTGTGTGTGTTCGTCTGTCTGTAATTTTCAAAAAAAATTATATGACCTTATTGAAAGAATTATTTATGGACAACAAATTTCATTTGAAAGAAAAATCTGTGTTCAATTTTAGAGTTGTAGGAAAACGCCGAAAAAATTCAAACTTTTCCAATTTTCGAAAATTCAGAGTTTACAGTGGACATAGGACGTATGTCGCCTTTATAGGTGCATTTTACTCTATCCTTAGAAGAAATTTAAAGAAAAAAATTGGGGTCGTTTTTGAGAAACTTTTGAAAATGACCGACGGCTTCATGTAATGTACCCTCAAATTTTAAAGAATGATTTTTAATATCTCAAAGTTTCAACTAGAATCACATCGACAAGGGATTCTTCAATTTGGAAAAGATCGTACGGTCTGTTTAGGCGCTAGTAGTGTTCACAGATGGACGGAGAGACGGACAGACGCAGACAGACTGACGTTTTGCTTTCAATTGATGTTTTGGCATCAAAGACCCACAAAACAGGATTTATGGTTACATCACGTGTTAGAGATTTTTTCTCTTAATTTAGTAACTGGATTTATCCACTCCTTTGTTTTCAGGGCCCGGCAATACATTTTTTCTGCCGAAAATTCGCCGTTTTTTTTCGCGGAGCATTACATAACTTTCTCTATACTACGTATATTACTCCGTATGTATGTGGGTATACGAGAAAGTAAAAAGTTACGTAATTCTACGGAGGAAATCGGCTAATTTTCGACACAAAAACTGTAATTTCCGGGCCCTGGTGTCAAAAAAGTGGATAAATTCAGTTGATAAATATAGAATAAAATCCCTTTAACATGTGGTGTAGCCAGAAGCCAGGTTTGGTGGGTAGTAAATACAAAAAAAAAAAAAAAAAAGATTAATGGTAAAACGTGTTTTCCTCTGTGAATAATGCTAGCGGCTAAACTGTTCAGGCAATTTTCTCCAAAGTTGATATTCCGCAAGCGGTCTGACTGATGTCGAGCCCTCCTGAATTTCAAATCAATATTTTATTTTTGGATGGTACTCTACAAGAAGCCCCTGAAACATTTTCAAAAATTAAAAAAATGGCATGAACTTTTCTGGTTAACTTTTATTGCCGGATAGCGTAATGGACGCTATAAGACGATGGTGGAGATGATTTTCGTTCATATATTTAATTTTTCCAAAAATGCAACAAAACAATTTTTTTCCGGCGTTTTCCTACAACTTAAGTATTGAAGATAGTTTGTTTCCTTAATGAAATGTGTTCATCAAAAACAGATCTTCAAATATTCCTTTCAAATAATCAGTCCTTTAAAAAAGATCACGTACAATTGTTTAAAAATATAAGTACTTTAGATAATTTTACAATTTTTGAAATAGCAAATTTGAATTTCCCCCGCTTCGTTTGACGAGCTGTCATTCTGAATTTCTTTTGAATTCTGATGATTGTCAGGACGGACAAGGCGCTATTACGACGCTGTATTTTTCATTTAATGTCAAAAACAGTTAAAAATTGTGAGTAATGTACTGTAGGGAGAAATGTATTCTGTGAACGTTTTCTTAAATTTTGGTATCCCCGTGGCCTAACTCATATACAAGACGAATTCTGAGTACAGAAAGAAACTAGCGTTTATTCTTCAAATCGCACGAGCGTTTGCTCTTTGAGTTGCATTGATTTAATTGAAATTATCTCAATGAGGTTTTCTCTCTTAATAATAGTATTTAAATATAACATGAAAGAAAAACAGAAAATACCGGAATTTTGAAGGAACATTTATTACAAAAATTTGATGTTTTGTTGTTATAATATTCAACTATGGATATTTGAGATGTGTTTCCGAGAAGTTCATTGTTGGCGACATGAATGGGAAAGATATAACATACGGCGGCTTTGGCCAGTATTACACTATAAAAGTTATATGACATATCTTTGATAAAGAACTTTGTGGCAGTCTTTGAACTTTGATGAGAAAACTTTGACAAAGAAATTTGATGAGCGTATTACATTTCGTCCAAATTTTATGTAGGTTTGCTCGCGATTTACAATCAATTACGCACAAATAGTTGTGCTTTGCTACTTTATGTTTTATTATAACTAATCTATGTTTAATGCTAATGTAGTAAAAGGTAAATAAGAGAACGTTTGAGGGTGAGGCTTTAGAACAACGCCATGGTGAGGTTATGGGTCGCACATTGTGAAGCATTAATTAAAGACCTTCGAAATGAAGAATTATTTGAGGATGGATGAGGAAACATTCAATTTTCTTTGTCGTTCTTCCTTCTTTCGAAATTCAGTCCTCTGATAGGAAAGTTTAAAAAATTATCTTCCTGAACTGGGCATTTTCCAAACACCATATTTTCCACTTCCCGGGAAAATGTGTCCTACAAACGTTAATTCGTTTGGTTTTACTTTTGTAGTTCGGATGGACAGTATTATATAAACATTCTAATTACTCGCACTCAGCAATTATGACTTTGGTTGAAGCAATACCCCTATATCGGACGCCATGTTACCAAATATGATAAAACTTGGAAGCCGGAGACTACATTTTATCCAAGAAATTTTATAAAAGATTGGCTATTACACTGTCATATTTCTTTTATAAAACACCTTTGACAAAAATCTTTTACAGTGTAATACCGGCCTTTATTTACTTAACGTTAATGTTAGAATATCTCTACGTTCAATAAAATGTTGTAATCAAGTTTAAAGTCGAGAAGTATATATATATATATATATATATATATATATATATATATATATATATATATATATACTCATTATATAGTATTCATTCATTTACTTTCCAAATTATTTTACCTTTTTCAATAAATAAAGTAGCAAATTAAAATAGATTTTGAAATAGAGTTCGCAGCGAAAATGAAATGTTTTAGCGGGCTTACTGCTTTCCGGGGCATCTATAACTGTTTAATTTCTTAATTATTTATGAAGAGACTAATTATGATTTGTTTGGTTGTACTTGTAAGGTCATCATTTAAAAGAAAATATAATATTTAAGAATGATTTTAGAATATCTTGAGATCGGGCAAAATAATTTTATGTATTCGAAACACGAATTAGTGGTCCATAAACAAGACTTATAAGAACATTTAATCACAGCAATGCTAACTGAAAAACAAAACAATTTTAACAGGAATTGATAAGCAAATATGTGTCCAATTTTGGCAGCGTCCATTGTTGCTGCCCACAGCATCCATTGTTGCGCTCATTGCCGACGCTTCTGAGGTTGATGCTCTCTTCAGCTGCCTGTCCCAGTTGGGACTCTACAGCCAGGTGTTAGTGGTGTAGGATTTTTCTTCTCCTAGTTTTGCCTCCACTCCCCGGACTGAGACGGGGATTGGTAAACTAGGAAAAATAACATAGGGGTTAATACATTTTATGTTGGACAGGTTATTTTATTAGGCCTTTAGGAAGACGGAAATGGGGGTGGAAAAAAGGATTTAATGTTTTTATTGATTTTTACTTTCTCGCACTTACTGTCGTAAGAAGAAAAGTTATTGTAATCGTGCATCAGAATACGGCGAATTTTCGGCAGAAAAACCGTCCCATCCTGGTAACGAAAAAGTGAATAAATTTATTTGCTAAATTTAGGGGGAAATCCTTTAACGCGTTTAGTAGCCAGAATTCATGTTTTGTGGATCGTTGTTACCGAAAAATTGAATAACGGCGAAACGTTTGTCTATCAGTCTTCCGTCTGCGAACAACGCTAGGGGTTAAATTGTTCAACCGATTTTGTCCAAAATTGATAATACCCAATCGATCTTGTTGATATCACGGTCCCATTAATTCGAAACCGATATTTTAATTTTGGGTGGTACTTTACATAAAGCCCCAGAGATATTTTCAAAATGTTCTCAAAAGCGGCGTCATCGGTTTTTATTATTTTTTTCCATAATCTCAAGAACGTTTAAGAGAATGATTTGATGAATTGATGAATGAAATGATGATGATGAATTTTTAGATTTCATGTTGGCGTCTGTCTGTCCGTCTGTAGTTAACACAAGCATCTAAACGCTGCACGTTCTTTTTTAGTCAAATCTGTGATACATGACAGTTTAAAATCATCTTTGTGAGGGACAAAAGTTATGAGAGTTTCTGTGGCATAGCAGGTAAGCGCACTGTTGAAGAAGCTTAGGCACGTAAGATCGAATCTCATCCACGGCGAATTATTTTTGCGGGTAGAAACAATTTTGCGGTTAATTGTATAGTTATAATCATTCGTATCCATTATAAATATCACATAAAGTATGTATTTTGAGGCGCCACTATTTATTTTAGTGTGTTAATGTCTTTAAGAATCACGTATAAATATGCCCCTATTGCGATTCTGGCTTCAGAACGTCTGCACGCGCGCCTGTGTTGAGCTCTAGCGTTATCGCAACTTTCATCTGTGACGTAATTCAACCTTGGCCGTAGTCGCCGAAAGATAAGACCGGGAACGACGTCCACAGAGTGTTCTAAAGACGACGGCTTCTGGTTGAAAATATTTCTTAGTAAAATGAGCTATGTAGTTGCGTGGGTTTTATGCGGTTGCATTATTTTTGTGAATTTGATATCTTTGACACATGTAGAACATTTCTCTAATAAAAAATCTAAGTGCAATGAATATCACGTAACTATTCTTTTCGTAATAAGTGTGCTTGGAGAGCGTGTTGAGAAATATCTGTGATAGCACAGTGCGGTCGAGCCAACCTACGGACTACAGGGATCCGAGTTCAAATCCCAGTAACGCTGGAATATTTTTACCTCCACGTGTAAAGAGAGTTACGTAATGCTGTAGGAGGAAGTGTCGAAATTTTCACAGAAAACACGTTTTGTAAGTAGCTAGTTCGAAAAAAGTGGATTGTTGGTATTGTTCTTTTATTTTCTACACACAAGGCTGTCAAAACGCTTGTTTTTTGAACCCGAAAAAGTGATTTTCCAAAACCCCTCTTTGTGAATCCGTCTTCGTGTGAGTAATTCTAGAGCTTAAAGTAAACACGATTTTCACCAAAATGGATATTCCTTGAACGATCTGGCTAATATTACGAATCTTCGAATTTGAAACGAATCTTTTAATTTTGAAGGTACTTTACACCAAACCCCATCATATTTACATAATTTTCTCAAAAAGAGCTCCAATTTTTCTGTAAATCTATTCCTTGAAGCACAAGATGTTTAAAGGTGGCGTACGTTCAATTTTGGGCGAACGATCTGAATTTTCGAAAATTGCAAACAAATACCTATTAACATTGTCGAAAACAAATATTAACGCTAGAGATTTTTGTTTCAGGAAATCTCTTTTTAAAAATAAATATTAAATTAATGTAAATTAAACACTCCACTCTCTCCTAGTAATGATCCACTCTTCACTAGTAATGATTGCTGCTATTGGGTCTAACCGCTTCATTATTCTTTGGAGGGCTACTGTTTTTTAAAATTTTTTTCCAACAGTTTTATCTCAAAAGTACTGGATGAGAACAGTTGATATCTGGAGTTGAAGGGATGGTGTTAGCTCCTATTGTAGGCCTGATTCCTTGTGATTCCAGTGAAAAATCAGTAACTGCACTGAAACAGTAGAAGCTCCCGTCAATTGATAATCATAAGTGAATCACCATGTACTGGGTAGCGAGGAGAACGAGGAAATCTATATAAATTGTCACCTGCTCTTTCTTTCTCAGATAAACACTTGGAGAGTTTATCAACATCAAATCGGAATTTTAGCGCCTTTGATGTAATATTAAACATAAAAAAATCCCTTCCAGTTGTCTGCGTGTTAATTTTTAGTGTATCAAAATAGCCCCGACACCCGTATTACATTAGTCTCTTAAGTTGTATCATATTAGCCCCACAAATTTGAGGCTTTATATATCATGACACGATTAATATTATTGCATTATTTTAACGCAGAAAAGAATATTAATTCTTTCTTAATGATAACCTATTTTCAAAAATATCGTGTCATAAAAAATAACGAAGTAACGTCAAAAGATTTATATCACGGCGGTAAAGTTTTTGACTGGAAAAATTAGGCATTTTAGTTTTGATTTTTTCCTCCCAAATATTGTTACATTCTGAGTGTTTGCTATATGGTCATTATAATAGAATATATTTCCTATCATTTGTCATTTTCTTGTTAATTTTGGACATAAATAAATAACAACTCTTAAAGTGTAATACATTAACCCCAATTTTCTACTGTATAATATTAGCCCCGACTGATCTTTATAACATTGCCGAAAAAATGAACGCTAGAGATTTTTGTTTAATGAAATCTCTTTTTAAAAATAGATCTTGTATTAAGATAAATTGAACACCCTGTTTTTTTTTTAAACTGCTTCACTTTCTTTTCGCATCGGAAAGGAGGTAACCTGGTGGTGAGGGGGAACCGTGTCAGGTGAGTTAACTTTAAAGACCCGAGTTCGAATCCCGACGAGTGGAAAATATTTTCTGCTGCAGTAGGTCTTTTCTTTTTGTTTCTTTTTTGCAGGTCCACATAGTCCGTATTGAATATTGCATAGCAATTACGAATAATACGTGAAAATATATGCTGTAGAGGCAACACTTGTTTTGAACATAAAACACATTCTAAATAGTATGTATAGTAAGAAAAACTTTATTTAAGTGAGTAAACTTAGATCATTCACTTTGATTCTCTAAATTAAAACTTGACGTAACTGAGAACAGTGTCGTCATAAGAGTTATTATGATACATATATCCTTTATTTTTAAAATCTTAGGCCCCGAAACGCGCCTCGAATTGATTATTAATATAATAGCAATAGCTATTTATATATAATATAATTTCATAAAAATTTCCAAAGAACCGGAACGCCGTTCCGTCGCGTACCAACAGAAATCAAGCCTTTTATATACAGGATATTCGGGGAAGAAATGTCGAATCTTCGAAAAATAGCTGTTAAGACAATTTTAAGCTTATTTTGTCTAATAAACTACACGGATATTCCAAATGGCTAAGCCGCAATAAACATTCAAAAGTTGGTTTGGATATATGTTTTCTAGGCAACTATTTGCGTTGTAGAAGCATATAAACACTTCATTAATATCTAAATTGTTTATGATTAACAAAATAAATGAATACATTTGATCAGAAAGAAAAATTAACCTAGAAATAAAAAAGCACCCAATTTTCACAGTTCGACTGCTTTTTTATTTCTCGGTTAATTTTTTTCTGAACTAATATATTAATTTATATTGTTAATAATAAACATGTTACATGTTTCTGGTCTGTTTACATGATTCTAGAATGCAAAGTTTTGCGTAGAAATCATATTTTCAAACCAACATTTGCGTGTTTATTGCAGCTCAGCCATTCAAAATATTTATGTTGTTTATTAGACAAAGTATGATTAAAATTGTTTAAACAGCTTTTTTCAAACTCTAGACGTTTCCTTCCCCGATACTCTGTATATCCATGCTTCTTTAAAACCAAAAACAATAATTTGCGTACTGCAAACTAATTAATTAAACCCATGGCAGTAGAACTGTTAACATAAGTACTGTCACACATCTTTCGCAGGATAAGGAGTAAAATTTAAAGAAAAATTATAGTTCACATGAATTTTGACAAATTGCGTCTTACTTTCTATGATATTCAAATGGTAACATTATATTACAATATTCAATTGGTTAACAATTTCGGCTAAAGAGTCTTGTTTGATAATTCTCCAATTTCGTATTGTAATAAGATATCTTATGATACTCATGTCGTAAATAACTATTTGACAACTATTATGTTTAGTGTATGTGTCTAGCAGGTTTTGTATTATTCTGAGAAACTGGATCATACGAATCACGTTTACTACGTTATTCACACAGGAGCACATGAACCTCAAAAAAGTATTTAATAATATAATCCTTGCTGATGAATCAACGTTTTATTGATGATTTTAATTTTGAAAATTTTCATTAGTTTGGATGTTTAAATATAGGTATCACATGTAATTACATGTCTGTTAAACACGATAGCATTATATGAAGCAAGAAACATTGTTTTTCATTTGATCATTCAACTTCATCAATCACTCACAATTACTTTAATTTTCTCTGCTTATCAGTATTTTAATCTCAGATCTTCGATGAAGACATGAATCAAATAACATCGTAGATATTTCAGTGTTTTAAAAATAATAACGTGAATAAATGCTTATATTTATTGAATTGGTTTATAATAACCTGTAAAAACATGGGTTTTCTGTTGGTTTTGGGGATGTTGAAAACATTCAAATAGTAAAGGCAATGTTAAGCTGGTGACCTTTAACATTGTTTATTTAATATTTTTCTTAGGGATAGTTTATAATGGTTAAACGTTTTCAAAGAGTGCACATTAGATACCTCGAATGGCCCGTTTCCGTTTAATAAACCGCTACGTTCTCCCTGTACAGACGGTCGTGCAAAATTCAAGGTTTTGATATTTTCGTAGAATGGCGGCCAACAAACCACCTTCGAACTCTGACGATACTGAAATATAGTCTGTGTTGGGAAGGTCATATCACTTGACCACCAAGTTCGTTCTATGTATTTTCACTGGGAAATGCTAGAGCATTGATATTTACTAAACTGTAAACAAAAGCTAAATCTCCTTGAATTGTTATAACATCTGTTTTGCTTTCTTTTAGTAATATCAACTCGTTTTACCAAATACGTGAGTTTGTTATATTTTTACACGCTACAATAATTTAATTTTACAAGTATTTATTTTCAAGCATTTAGGAATTCATGAAATTTCATTGAAACGTTCGCCAATCTAAAAACCTTTTAAATGTATATTAAATATATTAATGTTGTTTAAAAATATGTATTAACAATGCGTAAATTTAGCACATAAAGCTCTGATTTG
Source organism: Teleogryllus occipitalis (assembly GCA_011170035.1). Lineage (NCBI taxonomy): Eukaryota > Metazoa > Arthropoda > Insecta > Orthoptera > Gryllidae > Teleogryllus > Teleogryllus occipitalis. The sequence goes on from BLKR01002932.1 coordinate 58,066, forward strand.
AATATTATACAATGAAATCATCAAATTAACAGTTTTAGAAAGGAATGATAAATTGAATTGAAAATATTAACTTAAAGTTTATATACGTTTATTTAGAAATTTCTATACTTGTGTAAATATTGTGATGTGTGATTCTACTCATGTGATCTTTCAAAACACAAAATTGAATATTTCTGTATTTGAAAACCTTAACACTACATTCATCCAATCTAGTGCAGTTTATAGCAAACAGCTAAGCAATATGTTTCCCTATTTTTTAATGGTAATGGTTAAACAAGAGGAACAAATAGTTTCTGACTCTCGGTGTTAACAGGGGACTTAAAAAAATTAATAATACAGTTATTCGGTTGCTCAACATCCCTTTGATAGAAAAACAGAAACAATTGTTTGGGCGTAATGCACCTTGAAAAATTTTTTTTTCTAATCAATTTCTTTCATATTTGATAAATATATCGACTTGCAAATTGTAGGACTTAAAAGAGAATATAAAACCAAATAAAAGTTATGCTCATACTCACCGTAAAAATACAAATTTAGCATAATTAAATTGGCCACAGAATTTGTTTACAAGCAAGTGCATTTTAAGCGTATGTGGCAGGCAAAAGCGCGGCATTGGAGAACTGTTTTTTCAGTATGCCCATCCCACGCTATTCTGCTAGCGCGAATGAATTAAGCGCAAACAAATGGGGTCTACTAAGATGTTAATTTCTTATAAACAATTACATATATCTCGAGAACGAGATATAATAGCACCGAACGGATTCCGGAATTTTGCATCACATTTAAACGCCATTCAGATTAGACAATAAAAAAATTTGCAACAATTGCAAATTTATAAACAATTTCCAAATTTTGCAAATCTAAAGGGGGAGAGTCTCCGATGTCCCAGAACCAAAAACAGCGAATTAACAATTTTGCAACAATTTATAATTTTATAAACAAATTCGAAATATGCGTTAGAACGGCCGGGAAGGCTCCGCAAATTGTGCCTGAAATGAATATCTCAAAATAGCAGTTTGTCAGGAGTTACAAATCGATTACTAAAAGTTAGCATAATTGTTGCTAAAATGATAAATATTTACTGGTCTATAGAAAATCATTCTGGACGGAAAACCCGCTTAGAAATATTTTTTTCGTCGTGGCGTACGCGCAGGCAAACTATCTCCTTCGGCAGGGAAATATGACGATATTTCCGTCTCGTACGTAAACGAACTAGCCCCCTCCCCCTGAGACAGTGTTCTTTCTGCCCCTTGGGATGTTGCACCAATCACAGACAACTGTTGTTCTACCTGCTAGCGATTGGTCAACGCGTCCCTCCCCCTGCCCTCCCCCAGGCCGAGGGGTGTCCAAGTTTGTCGGCGCTGTGTGGAAGATAGAATTTTGAACGACAATTTTTCTGAGGGAGAGGGTACATGAAAATTTACAGCAAGAAACCAAAGTGGTTAGTGCTTTATCAAAAATATGCCCACCTTGAGTTCCTACTAATCCCAGTATGCTGCCTGTATGTCAAAATACTCCCTTTCTAGATAATCCCTTGAACTTTGTGGAATTCAGCAGAGCTATGAAAACAAGGAATAAGAACTCTGCTCCTGGCATTGATGGTATTAATTATGAATTATTAACTAACTTACCTGGTAACTATCATATTATTCTATTGGATATATTTAATAGAATGTATGTAGAAAAAAAAACCAAACAGTTGGAAGGAAATATATGTTCATTTCATTGAGAAGCCAAATAGTAGCAATCTAAGACCCTTGGCTCTTACTTCATGCATTTGTAAATTATTTGACAAAATGGTAACTGAAAGGTTAAAGTGGTGGATAGAAAAAAATAATATAATAACAAAGAATCAAACTGGGTTCAGACAAGGTTTGTCTTGTGCTGATAATATTACTGCCCTGAACTTATGTGTTGAAGATGCTTTTATGCATAAAGATGTTCTTGCTGCTTTTTTAGATGTAAGTGAAGCATTTGACAATGTTAATAATAACTTACTAATGGAAAAGTTAGCTGAAATAGGATGTCCTGAACGCATGATAATGTTTTATAAATTTTTGACCAGTAAGAGGTATTACGCTAACGTGGTGGGAGGTGAAGTTCGAAATGTTTATAAAGGTGTGGCTCAAGGAGGAGTGTCAAGTCCAACTTTATTCACATTGTACATATCTAAAATAATGAATGATCTTCCAGAGTGTATTAATGTATCTCAATTTGCTGATGATATAGCTTTATATATGAAAACTAAAAGACCAGGTAGTGATAAACAAATAATGGAGAATGCAATTGAAACTATAAAAAAATAACTACTAAGGTTAGGGCTTGAGCTTTCACATCACAAAACTGTTTTTAGTCAGTTTAATCAAAGAAACATACTCCCAGGGGAAATTGATATCAATGTAGGAGGCTCCAGCATAAAATCTTCTGAATCTGTTCGGTTTCAAGGTCTAATATTTGATTTTAGAAAAACGTTTATGCCACATATAAGGTATATACAAGAAAAATGTTGTAGAGCAATGAATATCATTAAATTTCTCAGAGGTACATGGTGGGGAGCTGAGCCTGTTACATTATTACATTTTTATAAGAGCTATGTGAGATCTATAATAGACTATGGCTGTTTTATTTTTTACCCCAAACAAAAACATTTAAAGGACAAATTAGAAAGGTTACAGTACACAGCGATTAGATTAGACCTAGGATATAGGAATAGCACTCCCACTAATGTACTTCTGGCTGAATCCAAATTAATGTGAATTGAGGATCGTGTAAACTTTTATGTAATAAATTCTTAATTAAGAGCATTACTCACAAAAATTCTGTAACATATGAAGGAATTTAAAACTATTTTAAAAACATTACAATTGATCACAGGAAAAAACTCCATGTATTACAGAATTGTATGAAAAACATTATAAGTTTAGATAAAATAGTTGTAGCTGATCAAAATTTTCCATTATATAAGTTTAATTATGACACATTAATGTACCATGTATTCACGGATAAAGAATATGGAGAATTGTTAGTGAATGCAAAGAATCCCAATGAATTGTTCCAAAAATCAATACTTAATTCACAAGTTATGTCCATTTACACTGATGGAAATAAAGTCAAGGATGCCAAAGCAGTTGGAACTGCATGTATCTGTCCTGATATCAATGCTCAGGTAATTAGAAGTCTGCATCCATTTGCATCAATTTTCACGGCTGAATGTATAGCTATCAGAGATGCAATGGACATAGCTTTAAAGCACAAAGACAGAGATGTTGATATTTACACTGATTCCCTTAGTGTGTTATTAACATTAGAAAAAAAGACAGTAAATATAAGAACTAATTATTATTTACTAGATATTAAAAATAAGTTAAAGGAATTTCATGCTAACAATAACTTTAAAGTTAATATTATTTGGATACCTGCACACAAAGGGATTAGTGGAAATGAAATGGCTGACTCGCTTGCAAAAACTGCTACAACTAAGATACCTTCAAATTTAAAAATACCTTATACCGATTTTCATTATATTTTTAAGAGCAGTGCTATGAAGGAAACGGTTAATAGTATTAAGCAAGCCGCTAACATCAAAGGCAAGGAATACTATGCATCATTTTATAAAGAAGCAGAGAGACCTTGGTTTCATGGAAAATCCATTGAGAGAGATTTTGCTTCAATGGTGAACCGATGTAGAGCTGGCCATTACAGTCTAAACTCTTCATTATTTAGAGTTAAATTGATATCTGATCCGACATGTCATTGTGGATACAATAATCAGGATCTTAATCATGTAATATGATAATGTTCAATATATAAAGAGGAAAGGGAATACCTAATCAAAAGATTGAATAAGATAAAGATATTTTTACCCCTAGATGTCAAAATAGTCCTTGCACAACCCAATAGCACAGGTATGAAATACATTTATGCATTTCTGTAATGTAAAATAAAAGTATGAGATAGATATACGGAATTTGTTGAAACAGAGAAATTTACTGAATGTAAAAGTTGAAATGTAGTGTTAAATGCAAATCAATGTTCTGTATAAAAACTGAAGCAATGTATATTGTAAAAATTTAAGAAAAGCAAATAACTTCCTTAAGGAGGTTGAAAAGCTTTAAGTAAAAAAAAAACTTCTCTTACTCAGGTTTTCGTTACAATAAAATGCTTTTTGCCGATCCGATGGCCGAGATCGCTGAGACAGTAGAGTCGGGGGCTCGGGTATGGTTGTATTGTGTTCGTCCTTTCACCCCTTATCATCACCACATGGTTTCATCTTCATAGCTACCATACCGTTAACTCAAATAGTGGTCGATAATGACCTAGATGTTGAGGCGACCTTCTTCTTCAACATCAAGGATTAGGCCTGTATGCCTGTTCCGTCCTCTTCAACGTTGACATCATCAATCCACAGAATCTTTGATCTTCCAACTCTTCTTCTGCCAGTGGGTACATAATTTATTATTTGTTTAGGGAGTCTGACTTCGTTCATTCTTATAATATCAGCAAACCAATTTTGTTTTTGTTTTTCGACTCTTTCTAAGAGGTTAAAAATATTTAGTTCATGTCTTATATCTACATTTTTCTTATGATCTAATAAAGAATACTTAGCAACTCTTCGCAGGAACTTCATTTCGCTAGTTTGGATTTTCCTTTTTGATGATCTATTTAACGTCCAATTTTCGCATCCATAGGTTAATGTTGGGACGGCCAGTGTTTTATAAAATTTTAACTGAGTGTCTCTTCGGGTTTTATTTTTTAATGTTTTTCTTATTGTTCCACACATTCTCTGGAATCTACTCAGTTGCACATCAAGATCGCTTTCTATTAGATACGACACACTGCAGCCTATACTTAGGCTGCATAAAAGGTACAAACTTGTTCTAAGCTTTTATTGTTTAGAACTATCTTGCACGTGGCATGTTCTGGCCCCACAAAAGCCATGGTTTTAGATTTGGTAACAGATATCTTAAGCTGATATTGCTCCATTACTTTTTGTAATTTGTTAGCCGCTATTTGTAACTCATTTTCAGATTCTGCGACCTTAAATAACAAAAAAAATGCTTTTACTTATATCGAAGTCTGGTGAATCAGTTGTCGTCCGGGGGGGGGCGAGGCCACGCTGGTCTGGCGCGTGAATGGCGCTAAGAAGAGGCTAGCGACCGGCGACTATTGCGTACCCCTCGGGAACCCAGGGTTGGGGGATGGCGGCCGATGGCCCGGCGGGCGGCTCCTTTGCGACTCGGCGAGCGATGGCTGCGCTCTCGTAACACGGAAGGCAGCAGGTGCGGGACGCCAATGAGTGCTCCCGGAGATCGACTCTCCGGTGGGCGGCGACAGAACTCGTGTGATAATCTCAAGACCTTTTACGTCGACTGCATGTCGGTCATTGAATCATTCTTTCGCGGCTTTTGTTGTGTGTTGTGTATTTGAAGAAGCGCCGTACATAATAAAGTTATACGTTTGAAGTTGCAGCAGCGTCAAAATTGACGTCGCGATGCAGTCTCGCAGTCAATTGTACAAGTCTTGAGATGAAATAAAAGTTGAAATCACGGAGTTTTTGTCACGAACTGTTGCAGTCCAGAGATGAACTTGTAGTCAGTTTGAAGTCAAGGTCGTAAGCTGACTGTTCGAAGTGATGTTTGCCAGCTGAGTGGCGGTAATTGAAGCAATCACTCGCGACGCGCTGCTACCTCGAAGCCTGCGCCTCCCGCGCGAAATCTCGTGCCCAGACCATTTTTTCGTTTCTCTCCCTATTTTCTTTCAGTGTTCCCCTCTCCAGTTACCCTGGAGAGGCGGGAATTTATTCAGGTAAAGGGTGAACAATTGCTGCAGCCTTTCGGCTTCTGCAGCTTCGGGAGGGCGGATAACTTAAACAAACTACTTATATTTAACTTATAACTAAACAGAGTGCCACTTTGGGCTCATTAGTTATGTACAAATAAGTTTTCTGTAATTTCTTTAAAATTCTTGTGATTGTTCTGTTTTCTTCTATTTTTCTTCTTTGTAGCATTCACTCTGACTTCCATTCCTAATCTATCGTATCCCTTTCCATAAGACGTTGTAAAACGAAGAAATTTCATTCAGCACTCACATTGAAGATATCTTTGTGAAAGCATAAACTAGCATTGTTTTATAATACTGGCCCCATCCGAAAAATATGCCTGTTAACACTGTCGTAAGCTTATTTGAGAAGTGTTATGAGTTTACACTGAAAAGGGTGAATTGAATTCGTGTCGTGTTTCATGCATCCAGAAAAATATTACTTTTTTTTTTTTACTTTTAAATGCTTTGATTTCTCTGAAGTATTGCACAAAAGGATGCAGAGTAGCTGAAACATTAATTCACAGCTGTCTCTGAATCACATCAAATACGAAAGAATTTTTTTTTAAAAAAATACTGACAGTGAAAACTCCTAGCGCCAAATTTTATTTTTGTCTCAAGAAGAGAGCAGAAGATGGCAAACGATGGGCGAAAACAGCAGAAGAAACAACGACGAACTTTCTGGATCAGTTTCTCTATTACTCGTATGAGGTGATAGGTTAAGGCTATCAGGACACAGGTACACATTTATTCATCATAGTCACTGCCCAATATATTTGCGGAATTAACAAGTATGGTCGAATCTCACTTCCTTGAAGAAACTTCAATTGACTCGTCACGAGAAGGAATTTTGAAAACCAGTACTTCCAATAAATGTAACTTTTTTGACGGCAAACAGTCAATTTTCAATTTCTCAAAAATACTGGTTGTAACAACCTAAACGTACACTTCTGCAATTAAATATTTTCAAATTAAGAAAATGCAAATAACAATGGTATTTATATTATTGTAAGTTCATCTGTAGTTACTAACTTCAGAGAACAATGCACATGTTTCCGCGGATTCGTCTGTTTACACAATTAATTAAGTACATCTGAGGAAAAAGGCTTCTCTCTTTCAGGCAGACACTAGTTTTGTCAGTTGTTCATAAATAAACGTAATAGTCTCATTTCGTGAGAAGACTTTCATTTGAGACCAGTTGTTTCGCGGTTGCTTTATGTTTGGACGTTGCGATGCGTCGTGTCATTGACGCCCGGTAATTCGAGTCAGGCGGGCAGCGGGACTCCGGCGGCCTCCGGTGAACAAACTATTTTTAAATATTATTTATGTGTGTCCCACTTTGAAATTTGTCAGATCTATACAAGATTAGTGTAGAAATACGCGAGTGTTTTTACAATTAATTTAAGTGCCGACCTAAAATAAAAATTTGCGTTTTAAAAATTAAAATATATTTTAAGTATTTAAATAAACTGTTTACAAAAATATATATTTACATCACATGAGAGTACATATTTTTAAGTTCAATTTAAGTGTAATTCAATGTTTTGGGGAAACGGTATTTGCGCAAAAAGAAATCAGCGCGCGCATGATTCTTCGGAAAAAGTAATTGCTAATATTTCTGAAAGGGGTGGGAATAGAAAAAAGATACGTGTCACCTATTTTCAACCCTAGACTTCATAAAAAAAAGTTTCAAGTCGCTAAAAAATGGTGATGTTTTGTCATTTGGCATGGAATGGATCTAAGTGACCAAAGCTGGCCCACTCCGAGCATGTTAGTAGCATTTCCACGGCTATTAGCAGCGTGTACGGAAAGCTGTCATGCGGAGATACTCACAACAGCGCAGGGCGGTTGAGGAGGGTCGGCGAGGGCTCGCGGATGTCTGGGGTCGCGGTCAAATTTGCGTCACTCCGTAAATTGCGTTCTTTGCGGTAATTCCGGCGACATGTGGGCGGGGAGGGTCAGAGGGGTGGCGCCGAGCGGTGCGTGAAAGCTGCACTCCTCAAAAGGGGGAGGGGGCTCTCTGTCGGGCTTTAGTGGGCGACGATTTACCAGTTTCTTGAGGGGGGCGCCTGGAGTCGGAAAAGACCATAAAGTACTTTCCACGAAAGCTTCTTTCTCACAAAAGATAGGCCTCGGAAACAGGGTCGCGGAGACGCGGTGCGTCTCAATATATTACTAAAAGCATCTTCATAGTTTTTTGTCATTAATTATACCTTCATCCAACGTTTTTCTACTTTTTGCGTCAAAATGTACCAAATCAGATATTGAAATCCTTATAAATTCAGAATGAAGTATGGAATACCTTAAAATTTGCCGTGAAAAACTTCAGTGACTCCCGGAAAAACTCAAAATGAAATATGGATTGAATACGATAACTATTTTCGCTACAATAAGTGTTTTGGCTGTACTGTAGTATGTGTTCAGTTGGTTTACTACCTGTGGGAATCATGCTCCTCTTATAAGGTCGACTACGCATAATGTATAGTAGCCGGGGAGGCTCTTCGATCGGGGCGGTGAAGGGATGATCCCATAGTAAAGAGTTTATTTATTTACTTATTTTACGTAAAAAAAACGTGAAAACTGCGTATGAGGTGCTATGGGGAAAAGTGAATTGTGTGCACATTTTCAAAATTCTGTGATCCCTATACTAAGTCATATACTACTTGAATTTTGAAAAAAAAGAAAGAAATAAAAAAATAAAAAATGAAAAAGACGAAAAAACTCCCATGTAATAAAATCTATTTTCAAGGATAAATAAGCAATAAATTTTGGCTCTTATCCATGTTGTCCTTCGGAATAATACTTCCTGCCGCGACAACATGGAAACGATAACTTGAATAATTGTATTGCCCACTGAATTCTAGAAGACGTGCACAGAAAATGAAGTTACATTTATGTCCAGAAGCAACACAAGGGGCCATATCAGCATTTGCTCAATGGATCAGGGAAACTGGACGAAAAACCTCGATCGATATGGGGGTCATTGACCCAGAAGCTGCGATACAATACTTGTTACGTATTGTTTAGAATTATACAGTCCAATGATAAATAATACATTAAATATCACTGTTAAAAATAATGTTACTTTCCTTCTGATGCTCAGTATAGTGTCTAATTGTATAGAAACAGTTATGCAGCAGTTGCTTGAGTTCCACTCAAGATGTTCATCTTATGCCGAGGACTTGTATTTAGCGGACATGGAAGTGATCTTGTATATTTTATTAACCACACTTTGAGTTGTTATTACTCTAAGGAGTTAGTCATTTATATTTTGAAGATTTATTTCTACATTCTCGTTACTGCTTGCACAGTGTTGAGAAAGTATTATAATGCTGCAAGAAAAACGGAGGTTTTCTCCACAAAAACTTTTATTGCCGAGCCCTAGTAACGAAAAAGTGGATAAATCTTATCCCTAGATATAGTAAATTACTTCCTCTAACACGTTGTGTAGTCAGAATCCATGTTTTGTGGGACCTTCATACCGAAAAATCAATTGACGGCAAAATATCTGGTCGTCCGTCTGGCTCTCTGTCTGTGAACATTGCTAACCCCTAAACTGTAAGCAAGATTTCATTCAAAATTGTATTCCCCAATTCATCTGTCTGGTGTCGCGGTTCCTTGAATTTAAAATTGATGTTTGAATGGTTCCTTTTCGGGGGTGCTTCACATCAAGCCTCTGGGATATTTAACAAAATTGCACCAAAATGATTTATTAAATTTTGTCCTCGGAAGGCACTTAAGAGATAGATGCTGAGCATTTTCGTTGAAATCTCTGGTTTTTCGAAAATTGCAAAAGTTCACATTTATTCGACGTCTTCCTACAACTACAATTATGAAGATAAATAACTCAACAATAGCTATTCAATTGGAAATTGCAATGCAGTCTCTCTCTCTTTCTCGGTCTTTCTCTCTCTTTCTCGGTCTTTCTCTCTCTTTCTCGGTCTTTCTCTCTCTATCTCGGTCTTTCTCTCTCTTTCTCGGTCTTTCTTTCTCTTTCTCGATCTTTCTCTCTCTTTCTCTCTCTTTCTCTGTCTTTCTCTGTCTTTCTCTCTCTCTCTCTCTGTGTTTCTCTCTCTCTCTTCCTCTATCTCCCTTTTTTCTCTTTCTCTCTTTCTTTCTTTTTTTCTCTCTCTTTCTTTGCCTTCCTCTCTCTCCTTCCCTCTTCCTCTTTTTTCTCTCTCTCTTCCTCTTTCTTTTAAAGTTCAGTTAAAGCAATTGCAATTGCATACTAGGCAATATGCACATCTGTTAAGGCATTTAAATGTCAACAATCTGGGGTATCGCCTGACCAGCCTGATTTAGAAGAGTATTATTATATTTGCTATAGATCAACTTTGTGATTTTAGGACTACCAAGAGGATCCGTGTCTCGAAACAAATAAAAATAGTCTAGAAAATTTGTATCTGCTTCCTTATTGGTGTTCAAATCATTTACGTTTAAACAAATATTCTCACCACGATAGCTTGAATTTCATCTCACTTCAATCTCAGCATAAAAGCTCTCCAGCTTGATGAATTTCGGTAGCTCTTTAAATTTCATTTCCAACTTCTCTACGTATTTCATTGACTTCACTCTGGGTAAGATAATTTCGTTTTAAAATTACGTTCTTATGAGCATACAGCTTCAGTTCAGTCAATTTGAATTCTAGATAGATTTCAGGAAATTCAGAGTGAAGCTTGTGCCTCCAGCAAGTGATAGTCTCTACATTTCTTTTATGAGCAGGTATATGTCATAATATTTTTTTAAAATTCTCTTCTACATTTAATTCTATTGATTGTTTCATTTCGTCTGGAGACAATTCTCTGGGTATGCAGTCCGCTTGAAGTCATTCTCTTAGAAACTCTCCATATTTGGACAATGCATTCTAAAGCTCTCCCAACTACAGGAGAAACTGTTTCTGAATAAGAACAGGTAGGACAATAGGATAGCTTGGGAAAGGTAACCGAAGACAAGCTATTTTTTTGTTCAGGAATTGGCCATCCCGAAACCACACGCACGTCGAAACCACCAGAACTCTGTTATATTTATCGAGGGTAGGTGCACGTAACATTTATGGGGGTGGGGGATCATCATGAAATGGACAATCACAAACATACAGAGACACACAAACACAACCATGCCCGAGGGACTGGAACCCGCGATTCTTCGGTCCAAGAACGGTACGGCTCTACTGCCTTAGCGATCTCGCTCATCCCGGATCGGCATTATTATTATTATTATTATTATCATTATTATTATTATTATTAATTATTATTATTACTATTATCATTATTATTATATTATCTTCAGCATCATCATTGTTGTCATTGAAATTTTTATAATCTGTATCCCGACGAACTGAAGAACAACCTCACCACCTCTCAATGCAGTATCCGCATCGATGGCACCGGATTCAATTTCCCCGGTCGCGCGGGGGCGGCGGGGACGGAAGGCCGCACAGCTTGGCGCTGGGTGGCCCCTGCTTTCCCACGATTCGCCGGCGGCGGCGGCGGCGGCAGCTCTTGGCCGAGCCGCGCTGCGCCACTCCGCGCCGCTCCTCGCCACTCCGCACCACCCCGCGCCGCGCCGCGCGCCCGCTCCGCTCGCTGCGACCCAACGAACATTAGAGGCCACTAATTGCTTCCGTTGCATTCCCGGTCGCTCGGCGTTGTTATGTAAATGGCGCGCGGCTCTCCCCGCCTCACAATGTGCCGGCGCGGGGGCGGCGCGGGGCGGCGCGGGGGCGGCGCGGGAAGCGGCCGCGCCCGCTCCCGTCAACTTACGGCGCCGGCGACAATTTATACCTTAATCCGCCCCCGCGCCCGCGCCCCCGCTCGCCGCCTCCCAATCGGGCCACCGGACGCGCACAATGCGCCGTCAGATTGTTTCACATGTGGCGCACAATTACGACGCAATTTCCTACGACCGGGAGGGCGGACGGCCGGCGGGGGCGGAGGCGGCCAGAGGCCCCGGGGAGGCCCCCGCTCCCGCTCCGCTTGTTCGTTTCCGGTCCGCCCCCTCTTCCCACCTGATCATGTTTGGGCCCGCCCCCCGGCCTCGCGATACAGCGGTGTTGAGTCGAGTGTGTGATTGAGGGGAGGTCGGCCTTCGTGTTGGGCGTCGTTGGGCCCCGCGCTGATCGCAGGTTGGACCTAGATGGTCACGGAATGGACTCGCGGTCCGTGCCGTGACCGCCGGATGACTAAAGTGAGTCGCGGATAGGTGCTTTTTGTTGAGAAGGACCTGCCAAACGGTGTGCTTAATACTTCAATGGTCGTGTGGAGCACTCGAGTCCTTCAAGTATTTTTTGATAGCCGGGAAATGGTTTTGAATATGAGTGGTATCTCCCTTCCTCTCCCCCCCTCTCTATCTATCTATCTAAATCATTTCACTCCGGTGAAAACCGCCTCATAATTCGCAGAATATTTTTCAGGAATATACTATATATTGTACAAGGGGCAGGATTGAATCATCATTGTCTCTACACGACGTCTGCCGTTTCTTCGAGATTTTCGTTCTTTTATTTCATTTAATTTTTATCACTGAATATTAGGAGCTGAGCTTTTTTTTTTCTCTCGTCAAGCATTTAATTTCATGAAACGAGGATTCCCTCATCGCTTTACTCAGGGTATGATTTAAAGAGAAATAAAGAGCTGAGGTATACTGACACAAAACTGGAATATGAACTAGTTATATTATGCAAGATCTACCTTTGCATTACAAACAAAGTTTATGAAGGGCCAATGCACACCTCAGAGTAAAATCTTGTATACGTCCGTAAATATTTTGTATTGTAAGAATGTATTATATTATTCTATATATTAAATTATATTCGATTACATTGTGTGATAGGGTCTTGTATTATGAAGGAATAGAGACACAAGAAGGCCGAAGAGTATTCCACGAAATAAAAATTATATAATAAAAAGTTTAATAAGGCATGTGGCATATATCGGGGGTTATTTCCCCATTATTTTATACGACTTAAAAATACTTCCTCATATTGCTGACGGTTACATAATATTACCCTAAATACTCAAAATTGAAACATATTTGAATAATTCGTGGTTCGTTGTATGAAACCTCAACATTTTCAAAATTTTCTCCAGAATGGCTACAATATTTTCATTAATTTTTCCACGGATATTCCAAAGGACATTTAAAAAATGCCGCAGGTCATATTTTCTTTCAAGTCGGTGAATTTTCGAAACATCCCGTTTTTTGTCGTCTTCCTAATACAGTATTTAAGATAGATTTTCCCTTATGAATTCTCTAAATCTTGTAATCAGGCCTGGTTTGAAAATACATTTTTGCAAACTTTTGGCTTGAAATAAACGCAAACGCACTTACTTGAAATAAATGCAAATTTTTCACAAAAAAGCTCCAAATTTTTTCTTTAAAATTTTCCTTTCGATAGAACGTTCTTGTTCGTTGAACTTTCTGAATTTTTGAAAATGCATTTTCGCGTTGAAAATGACAAAAGTTACAAGTAATGAAACTAAAAGGAGCACAACTAGTTTAAAATCATGCGTGGGCACTTTAAAAATATGCAGATGAAAGTATGAAATTCACCAAAATTTCGATGAAATAATGTGATTAGAATCATGGAGGTAACTAGATCACTTGACTTGCTTTTATTGTTACTTATGTTGATAAGTAGACCCAGAAAATGTCGACTTTTTTCCAATTTAATTTTAAATTTAATTTTGGGTTTAATGAATTTACGTGGCAAAAATTGCTTTAACTTCCTATGGATACCTGCCCCTAAAGAGACAGTGTCATCTGAATACAATGTTAGACACGCCGGTTTCGTCCTGGTGACTTCTTCCAGCTGGTGCGACAAATGACGCCGGTGTCACCGTCGTGGCTGGCAGCACCCTTTGAGTCATGAACAGAAAGGAGAGATCACGTCACAACGTGAGTACATTGTCAGTGGTGCTCTGCATGGTGGTTGGGAGTTGGTAATTTGGATTTGGTATAAGGAGAGAGGATCTCCTTTGCATTTATGGAATTGTGTTAAGTATTGTCGTCTTTTGCAAGATTATTCTTTTATAACCTCTTGCAATGAGTGGCAAACCAGAAAAACAAAGCCAATCCATGAATATTTGGGATTGTGCCTCATTTTATAAGTTATTATAGGAAGTTCGATGAAGCTGACCGTTAACTAGAAACATTAAAAAATCGAAGGAATATATTCATGAAAATTATAATCTGTTTAAAGTACTGAGCAATTGCTGAACAGTCATATGCATTTCTATCCTATCGGTTAACTCCATCTAAGCCGATAGGATGCGAGACTTACAGGATCTACCATCAATATACGTTTTTTACAACTTTCTGAACCACTTGGGCAATAAGATGATCCACATAACACAGCGAAGTACATCTAATTGACGGACATTCCTAACATTTCTTATCCCCTACTGGAATCCAAGCGGTCGTCGACACGCAAATTTCATCCCTCAGTAAGTGCTATACTACGTCTTTTCCTAGCCCCCTCATTTTCTCACCCCAACCCATTGTAAACCACCCTACCTACTAACCGCAATCCCTCCCCACCCGACCCTATTACACACTACTCCATCCTAGCCCACTTTACCCCCACCGTACCATGACCCACTCCACCACACCCACCGACAAAATTGTCTCAGGGCATCAACTGATGTCACTGCAGGGCCTTTGACCGGAAGGACACAGGATCCGAGTCCCGAAGCTGGCAGGTTTTTCAACACCAGCTAGACAGATCGAATTCAGTCGCTGTCTGGAGGAGAATTCTACGGCTTCCAGCTCTGATTGGTAGTTTTCCGTAGTTTCTTCAATCAACACCAGACATGCACTATATTTACGTTAACAGAAGGAGCACGGACCGCACGCGATCTTTCCTTTCTTTGTCCAATCCTCACCCCTTACACAAAATTTCCTTGCAATATAGTACCCCACATGTCGTGATATCAGTCGGGAGCTTTGACTTTTTCTCTTCATGGTCCTGTCCTCACCTCTTACGTACAATACACTTACATATTCCACACTATCACTTCTGTCGAGATCACCCCAATCTCCCGCGATTAAAACATGCAATTCTCTTACGGAACTAATGACCTTAGCAGTTGACGAGCCCGTAATCACTAATCAATCAATAAATCCACCGCACCCAAACGCATTCTAAACATCACCATCTCATCCTGCTGTTTTCCACTTCACTCAATGCTTCCCACCTCTGTCAACATTATCACCGTTCATCGGGCCGCTCTGATCGGTAGTTTTTCGTGGTTTCTCCGATCAACACTAGGCGAATGCCGGAGCAGTACCCTACCAAACAGGCCACGGACCGCGCGCGATCCTGCCTTCCTCTTCCTTGTCCTATCCTCTTGGAAACCCGATAGAGGAAGGAAAATTTTCGCGTAGGCTTTTATATATTATAGACGCATATTTTGCTACGGTACTGCTCTCATATTCACCTGGTATCGCCGGAGTAACTACGCAAAACTACCAAACAGAGCCGCTAGAATTCTTCTCTAGTCAACCGCTGAATTCGACTCGGTAGTTTTCCGTGGTTTCTCCGATCAACACCAGGCAAATGCCGGAGCAGTACCCTAACAAACGGACACCGTACCGCGCGTGATTCTTCCTTCCTTCCTCTTCCTTGTCCTATCCTCACCTCTTACGCACACCACATACACTAACATGCAGTACACTACCACAAATGCTGGGGAACCGGTCGGGAGCTTAGAGCGAGTACCATCTGCGGCGGTGCCCCCTGGTGGGAGATACCTGGTTGGGGAAAACCCTCGTTAACCGACGGTAGTTCGGCGCCGGAACTGGCCATCCAGCGGGAGAAGACCACCGCCACCTCCAGAGCAAAAACACGCACTACACTTACGGGGCTAATGACCATATTAGTTGAAGCGCCCGGAATCACTAAACAATCGATTGATCTTCCGGAACCACTAAACAACTAGACTGACTAGATTCTGACTAAACAACTAAACTGATTAGTTGATGCACTGTGCCAGTCGGCCGTCTTTCAGTTGTGAGGCAGATCTTCAGATTCCACCAACGCACTGCAAGGAACGAACCAGTTCATCGGCGCGGCGGTGATTTCGGGGCGAGCGGCGTCACGCGAGCGGGCGGCGAGCGGCCGGCGAGCGCCGCGCTCCGTATCGCCGCGCCCAATCGGCACGTTCCCCGCGCGGCCGCGCGCCCCGATAAAATAACTTAATTGAGAAAGAAATGGCTCTTCCTTGTCGCGGCGCGCCGTGATAAGCCGCGTGACAAACGAGACAATGGAGCCACGTTATGGGCTTTTAATTTGTCCCTTGTTCCGTGCTTATCGGTTGCGTGCGGCGCGGAACCGAGCGGAGAGGCGCGCCACGCCGAAGCGGAGGGCTGGGCGCGGAGCCAGGGCGCCGAGCGGAGCGGAGCGGGTCAACGTGGAGCCGGGGCGAGGCGAGTGTGGGTAGGGTGGGTTAGGAATGTTTTTTCTCGGGAGGTGGCGGTGTTCTTCCCTCGCTGGATGGCGAGATCCGGCGCCGACCTACCGTCGGCTAGAGGGGTTTTCCCCAATCAGGTATCTTTCTCCGGCGGGGCACCGCCACAGCCGAGACAAGCTCCAAGCTCCCGACATATGTGATCGTGTAGTGCATGTTAGTGTAAATGTGTGTAAGGGGAGAGGATAGCACAAGGAAGAGATAGAAAAGATCGCACGTGGACCGATGGCCCGTTTGTTAGGGGATTGCTACAGCATTCGCCTAGTCTTGATCGGAGAAACAGTGATCCGGCGCCGACCTACCGTCGGCTAGTGGGGTTTTCCTCAGTCAAGTATCTTTGTCCAGCGGGGCACCGCCACAGTCGGGACAAGCTCTAAGCTCCCGACCGGTCTCCCAGAATTTGTGGTAGTGTACTGCATGTTAGTGTATGTGTGTTTGTAAGAGGTGAGGATAGGACAAGGAAGAGGAAGGCAGGATCGCGCGCGGTCCGTGGCCTGTTTGGTAGGGTACTGCTCCGGCATTCGCCTAGTGTTGATCGGAGAAACCACGAAAAACTACCGATCAGAGCGGCCCGATGAACGGTGATAATGTTGACAGAGGTGGGAAGCATTGAGTGAAGTGGAAAACAGCAGGATGAGATGGTGATGTTTAGAATGCGTTTGGGTGCGGTGGATTTATTGATTGATTAGTGATTACGGGCTCGTCAACTGCTAAGGTCATTAGTTCCGTAAGAGAATTGCATGTTTTAATCGCGGGAGATTGGGGTGATCTCGACAGAAGTGATAGTGTGGAATATGTAAGTGTATTGTACGTAAGAGGTGCGTGCGGCGGCCCTTCAATATCTGCCTCGGTGCTTCAATATCTGCCTCGGTTGCAGATATTGAAGAATCGCGGCAGATTTTTCAGAGATTTTTCTCGTTTCTCCTGCCCCTGATTCCTGAATTGTCTCTACATCATTATTAGTTATTCATCAAATCATTTTTCACTTAGGAACTGAAATACACGAACGGGGCGAACGACGCTGATCGGTGAAATTCTACGCTTGGAGGATCTGGGAAAGTGACGAGTTGCCTCTAAAAAAATTAAACAAGTTAGGTAATAATAAGTTGGGAGCAGATTTCTTTAATTTTCCATATTTTTGTCGGTTGCTTCAGGGCATAGCTGACGAAAGTTACGGCATACCTCCTGATATCGTGTCGGACCTCTTTTTATCCGGCGAAGTGCGCTGCTACTCTATGTTTATTTATTTAGTCAAAAACAGTCAATAGCTGTATGTGGCGTATGGGGGAGAAAATCATCTTCACACGCATTCTTGAGTTTCAGGATCCCTTCCCAAGAATTTAACTATTAATAGTTCAAAAATACAAATAATGGTAATAATAGTAAATAATAATAACAATATTAATAATCATAAATTTAAAAAAGCGAGAGATTAACATTTCAAAAACTAGAGATTTTCGTTGCCGAATTATAAAAAACTTATTTGTAACTGTAAACGAACTGCAGATTTGATTTTTCTGTATTGCTAACAAAATAGAAACTCACCCTGAGCTCTACTACCACTACTAGCAAAAGGAAAGCTCAACAAAACGTGCGCAAAGTGAAGGTACATTTACGCCCAGAAGCAAATCAAGGGGCCATCTCAGCTCAATGGATCAGTGAAACTGGACAAAATCCTGATCGAGATGGGGGTCATTGACTCGGAAGCTGAAGTACCTTACTCGTTACAGGCATTTAAGTTGTTTTTTAAATTATACAATGCAAATGTAAACTAATTAATAATACTATATCATTGTTTTGTTAAAGTAAATATTATTTTTCTTTTTGACGATCAGTATAGTCTCTAAATGTATAGTAACAGTTTTGCAGCAGAAAATATTTTACTTTTAATTTATATTTGTGTACTAATTTTAATGGTTTAATTTCATCTGGAAATGCGTTGTAAAGTAACGTACATGTATTGCATGCGGATTTCTTGTAGTGAGGTGTTGATACTGATACTTGATAAACATGATTTCTACGTCGAGTGTTGTAACTATAAATATCAGTATTACATGAAACTATGTTCCCACCTTTAGGTAAGTCAGTTTTCACAAATACTACAGATTCGTAAATTTGTTTTTCTACGTTGCATAAACTCAACAAGTCGTCGGACGTCTCCTACAGAAATATTGAGCCATGCTGCCTCGGAAGCCGCCCATAATTGCGAGAGGGTTGCCCGCGCAGGATTTTGTGCACCAATTGACTTCTCAATTTTGTCACATAAATTTTATATGGGATCCATGTCGGACTATATGGGTTGCCAACTCATTCGCTCGAATTGTCCGGAAGGTTATTTAAACCAATCGCGAACTATTGTGGCCCGGTGACATGGCGCATTGTCATCAAATGAAATTCCATCGTTGTTTCGGAACATGAAGGCCACGAATGAAATAACGTTCTGGAGGAAGTAGGAGAAAGTCCGCTGCCTTCCTGGATATAAGATGCACTAGATCTACGGGACTAATGATCATCGCAGGTGACGCGCTTTGAGCCACAAAATAATACTCGTACATCAATCAATCGCCGGAGAGGTAGAAAAAGGTACGCTTCCTCTGCGGTGGAATCTAACCCCTCGATGGATTTGAAGGGCTGAGTAGAACGAGGGGCTATCCCACGTAGACATAGTTAAGAGATAATGAGGGTTTTACCTGAACTTCCCTGATATAACTCAATACATTTTTAAACTTTTAAACACAGTATTTAGATATTAATTTAGTCAAAACAGTAAAAAAACTGTATGTGACGTATGGGGGAGAAAATCATCTGCTCACGTTTTCTTGAGTGTCAGAATTACTTCCCAACAATTTAACTATTAATAGTTGAAAGATGAAGAAATAGTAATAAGAATACTAATACTAATAATAATAATAATAATAATAATAATAATAATAATAATAATAATAATAATAATAATAATAATAATAAAATTAAAAGAGCGAGAGATTTTCGTTTCCGAGTTATAGAAAACATATTTGCAACTGTAAACGAACTGCAGATTTGATTTTTCTGTATCGCTAACACAATAGAAACTCACCCTAAGCTCTACTAGCAAAATGAGATCTTAACAAAACGTGCGCATAGTGAAGCTACATTTACGTCCAGAAGCAAATCAAGGGGCTATCTCAGCTTTTGCTCAATGGATCAGAGAAACTGGACATAAATCCGATCGAGACGGGGTACAGTTGCATATAAGTCCATACTGGATTTAAATAATATATTACACATGAAAGAATAATATTTGAAGTTGTACATCATGCTACTAACTTACTTTCAGAAACCGGGAGCGGTATCTCAGTGTATCAACTGGTGTCACTGCAGCGCCTCTGACCGGGAGGTCCTATGTTCGAGTCCTGACGGCGGCGGATTTTCGACACTAGCTTTTCAGCTAGGTCGAATTCAGTCGCTGTCTGGAGGAGAATTCTAGCGGCCGGCTGCTCTGATCGGTAGTTTTCCGTGGTTTCTCCGATCAACACCAGGCGAATGCCGGAGCAGTACCCTAACAAACGGGCCACGGACCGTGCGCGATCGGTCCTTCCTCTTCCTTGTCCTAACTTCTCCCCTTAAACACACACTTACACTAACAAGCACTACACTTCTACATATTCCGGGAGACCGGTCGGGACCTTACAGCTAGTCCCGGCAGGGGCGGTGCCTCGCTGGTGGGAGAGTCCTGGTTAGGGGGAGATCCCACTAGCCGGCGGTAGGTCGGCGCCGGATCTCGCCATCCGGCGTGGAAAGATCACCGCCATCTCAGGGGAAAAAACATGCCCTACACTAACGGGACTAATGGCCGAAGCAGTTGACGCGCCCGGAAACACCAAAAAATCAATCCATCAATCACTTTCAGAAACAAAGTGGAATAGCCTCTTCTTCTACTGAGCCCTTAATCTTTTCATTCGGTTCATCCAAAGGGCCGAGGGGAGGCGCTCCACAGTCCCAGTGGTAATCGCGGAGCGGTCCGAAGGCGTCGTGGCGCCGCAGGTGGCGCGGGAGGTGTCGGCGGCGGCGGTGGTGGGCGTGCAAGCGATAACCGCGTCGCCGGCGCTACGTGTCCTCGCTGTCCTCGTGGGCCTCGCGGGGGCCCGGGCCAAATTAGTGCTTGTTAGGAGGGCGCCCCCAGCGAGGCTCGGGGGTGGAGTTGGGTCGGGGCCGTGGAGGGGGGAGGGCAGCCCTATCGCCCAGCGACCTATCGGGCCTCGCATCGGGCGCACTTTATGGCTTCGCCCTGTCGTAAGTCGCGCCTCTACGCTGCGGACGCCGTGGACGCCGGGATGTGGGGACGCCGGGACGCCGGGATTCGAGGATGCGAGGACGAGGACGCGAGGACGAGCCGAAGGTCGCGGCGAGCGACGCTGACCGGTGCCTCTCGACATTCCACGTCTGGCGGATCCAGAGAAGTGACGAATTCTCTCTAAAAAAATTAAACAAGTTATATAATAATAATAATAATAATAATTATTATTATTATTATTATTATTATTATTATTATTATTATTATTTTAAGTACGGAGTATTTTTATGATTTTGCATATTTTTGTACGTTACTTCAGGACATAGCTATGTGAAAATTCTTGACATTTGGTTAGAATTGGATGCTACGCACATTAGTGAAATCGTTGGCGTCCGCATCCAGAGTCAGGTAAATGAAACACGGACAGCCAAGATCATTTGTTATGCACATATTTGTGCATATTTGTCCTATTTTTCCTGTTGGAGCTTATTTGTGTAATTACAGGGGCATAGTGTGCATATTTCGTTAAAATAGAGAGTTATCTCTGAAATATGTCAACTTTTCATACAATCTATTGAATTGTGAGCGTTCATCGATTACAAAGAGCTTCTCAGACTTTGTATTTTTTCTTTTCTATAAATGGTAAAATACTTGTGCAAAAGTAGGAAATTTCTTGATTTTATATTTTTTTAAACAGAAAGAAGAAATGCAACAAGTCATACAATGTACTTCACTAAGGTGAATATTTACTTTATTTCTCACGCGAAGCAAGGCAGATTTTATTCTGTTTGCACAGAAAGATATATCTTCAATCCAAGCACGCCTCTCCTGAATTTTATCAAGAAAGGTTAATGCAGGAAATGAAATATTGTTAATTTTAATTGCATATTAAAGGGAATATTTGAGAATATTTAGGTCGTAAATACATATTATTAAAAGAATTTTTGAAGAATTTTAGGGCATAAAATTCCTCTCCCTAATAAAAAGAAACAAATGGTAAGAATTAATAATAAATAATAAGTAGGGTACCCGTGCGAGAACTCTCCCATGTTAAACCCCATCCTCTTCCCAACTTCTCCATTTCCATATTAAACCTGTAATATATGCTCTTCAAGACCCTCTTATCCTCTGACACTTGATCTATATGACTCCTAACAATAAAATACACCATTGTCAATACAAACAATTCTTATTTAAAGTTATTACCGAGAAAAGAGGTACACCCGTGTAATTCAACCGCGCATTCAAGTAATTAGTTTCATTTCACATACAGTTGCTGATTCTACAGGCTCTGAACAGGTGGGGTAGAATCGAGAAGGGTCGAACCAGCAAAAATATAATAGAATGTTCAAGAAGATTCCATCCTGTAGATTGGTGTGTGAGGAAGGATTATATGAAGCCTTCATTACGCTCTCTTGCAATGCCTTCGCCCTGCATGACGTTCATTTGTTTCCCGACCTGTCAAAGTGGGCCCTCCTGACAGTATCCCGTCCATACCTCTGTGACGGCGCGTTGTTGGCGTCGCGGTCGCCGTGGGAGGGTGCGCGCCGGCCGGGAGGTCCTCGGGGCTGCTGAGATATTCCGCACAAGAGCCGGAAGCGGCGCGGGGGGCCCTCGTCGAGCGGCGGCGGCGGCGGCGGCTCCCAGAGCCCCTCGCCGCGAGCGCGTTTTACGAGGCGCCGCGACGCGCTTATTTACGCGCGTGACGTGCGCGCGCTGCCAATGGCCCCGCGCCGCCGCGCAAGTCGGGAAGCGCGGCGCCGTATACGGACTTCGCCGCCCCCACACCCCGCCACCTGCTAACGGCTGCTGTGTCCCGCGCTCTTCGTACGCTGCGAACCGCCACTGCGGAGGTTCCACTGCTCGCACCCTGGTCGCTGTGGGCTGCTCTCGTGCTTCGCTTTTGCAGCCCATTCTCAAACCCCCTCGCTCACTCCATATTCCTTTCTTTACTGTATTTCCCGAATCACGCTCGGCTCTGCCGTCACCTCAAGCCCCGCTTACTTTCCCACCCCTCTTCCGCGCCCAGCTGCCGCACCCCGATTGCGCACCCCGATTCCGCACCCGATTCCGCACCCCGATTCCGCACGCTGATTCCACACCCGGATTCTGCACCCCGATTCCGCACCCCGATTCCGCACCCCGATTCCGCACCCGATTCCGCACCCCGATTCTGCACCCCGATTCCGCACCCCGATTCCGCACCCCGATTCCGCACCCGATTCCGCACCCCGATTCCGCACCCCGTTTCCGCTCCCCGTTTTCGCACCCCGTTTCCGCACCCCATCTCCGCATACCCGTTTCCGCACCCCGTCTTCGCATACCCGTTTCCACACCCCGTTTCCGCACCACGTTTCCGCACCCCGTTTCCGCACCCCGTCTCCGCACCCTGTCTCCGCACCCCGTCTCCGCACCCCGTTTCCGCACCCCGTTTCCGCACCCTGTCTCCCCGTCACCCCGAATTCAATCACAATTTCAAATTCTCACGTAACCATATATGATTTATTCCTCATCTATATTACCCATTCCACAGAAATTGAAAGAGAACTATGCAGCCTCTTGCGATGTGAGAAGAGCCTATGGTTTCGTAAGTTACACAAAAACTGGAGAAAAATCCGAAAACAACTTAAGTTCGGATTTTTACTGAAAAATATAAATTTTTGATTGTGTTATGTTGCTTTTTCCCATATTGCGCGTTCCAACTGAATTTTTATATCGGTGCATCACTGCTTACGACAGCTGATGCCATGTGACAGGCCCCAAGGAAAATGCCCTCCTCCATTAAATATTTCCAGGACTGAGAACTAGATTGTTCCTAGTTCATTTTTTTGAGAAATAGGTTCTTCTGTTCTATTGTTTCTTGGTCTTGTCTGCATGGTATGAATCGATGAAAATTGTAAATATTCCACTACAAACGCATGTTATAAGTTTATGTTCCATGTTCTTTAGCAAGTTTCGGTTACAGTTCATAGTGCTCTATGTCTCATTTTCTTCGTTATCATCATCATCATTATATATTTAAATGTTAACCTTGTCATACTTGCAATGCTACAATTTATTTCTGTTAGGTTACAAATTTCGTTATTAATTACCATTATTATAATTTATCACTTGTATGCATTTTTAGATACTTTTACCTAAAATGTCACCACAATGCCCTTGGCCATCCCATTGGTTCAGATCTCTGAAGGTCAGGTTCGCTACATCCAGGTCAACGCGTTGGAGCGACGGTGTCATCTCCCCAGCCTCCGTGTTTGCTTTTCCGGGCTGGAGAGAGCGGGACGGGACGTTCTCATCCTCAGCTGCAATAAACTCGGCGCCCTGGCGTCCTCGCGCGAACCACGCCCCTCCACCACTCAACCGCACACACACGCACATAAAGGCAGACCCACAAACACCAACTACTCCGATTTCAGTGGACTCTCTCGCGTACGCTTTTCTCGGGATGAAGATGGCGTCAGTCTATTTTAATTTTTATTTTTTGTTTTTCAACGGGCAACCTCCGATATGACAACTGAATTATCAACAATAATACCATAAAACACTGTTAAATGATAATTGCGTTTGGATCTCAATATCGTCGTTGTCTGTAGTGTGGAAGTCATTCATGTGTGATATGTTCTTGCGTATTCCCACCAGCTAGGAAAAAGACGCGCCCCATGAAGACAATTTCTCCTACATGACTAGAAACCGCCAGCTACTAAGAAAACAACTTTCTCAAGCCAAAGCGATGATCGTGGAGAAGTGGTGAAGAAAATACGTTTGACGTTGACTGCGCGATAATCTTTGGTTCTTAATTTCGTCTCCATTATTGGGCACTTGACTAGCAGAGAATCACACGTTGTACCTTAAGGACACTTTATATTGTGGCAATATACATAATGTTTGTGTTGTGTTGAGAGTATAAAGAGCGGAGCGCAAAATCCTGGATTTTGATTGTGAATTCCCCTGTCTAGTTACAGAGGATTTTGATGCTTGATTTGAAATCTTAAAGAGAATATCAATCTTTAAATTGGTTCTCAAAGCCTCACAGACCTATCGGGGATAGGAGGGCTCCCCTAATGTATGGAACAGCTTGTGAATGCTCAAGTCCATGTAGAGAGGTGATTTTGAAAGTTTTAGTTGAAAAGTTGATAAGCATGATACGCTGAAAATATGTTCAACGAGAATTTCTGATTTGAATTTGAATTTAAAGACTACAAACTTAATAAATTTAATATGACTATTTTTTTTGTTCGCGAATAGGCCATCTTGGACCACGCAGGACATGCACTTGCACGGGCTCAGTATCACTTTATTCCGTTGCAAGTCTTGCATGTAACTAATCCGGGGGTTCAGCATTAAGCTGAATTCGATTTTTATACCCCAGGGTTGTTAGTCCTGGGGCATGGAAAATTAAATGATGATAATGAAGGATGAATGGACGGCACACACAAACAGACATACACAAACACACACATGCCCGAGGCGGAACTCGAATCCGCGATCCTTCCGTTCGAGATCGCCACAGCACTACTGCCTTAGCGATCTCGGCTATCTGAACTGGCCATATGACTGTTTTTGTTATTATTATTATTATTATTATTATTATTATTATTATCATTATTATTATTATTATTGTTATTATTGTCATTATTGTTATTTGTTCATGTTGCAGGTTCACAGGAAGCCTGGTTCTTAAATAGCAACGGGATTTTCTAAACAAAGTAATTTTCTTTTGACGAATTAATTTTTGGTGAAAGTTTACGTCATTAGCCGAGTTGTAAAGATTCGAGAGTTCTGAATCAAGTGCATTGGAGGGGCTTAAATTTGTTGTTGTAATTCTCGCTGTCGTTGCTGCTCCTGCTGCTTCCACCGTGGCTTGTGTTGCCGAGCGCCGCTTGCGCCACCATTTCCACCCGCCGCGTGTTTGCGGTGGGGCGCCCTCCGCCGCAATAAAAGCGGAGCGAGCGCGTATCCGCGGCGCTGGCGCTCCCGTGCGAACCACGCCCCCTGCGCGCGGCCACTCGGCGCGCCGCGGGCCCCGTTCCCACCCGTTCCCACCGGGGGCGGCGGGGGCGGTGGGGGCGGCGGCCCGTTTGCGCTGCGCGTTGGGCCGGGGGTGCTAAGTGGCGGGGCGGCCCCGGCCGCACGGCCCCGCTCCCTTACCCCGCCCAGCCCCGCCCCACCCCCGCCGACCGACTCCATTTCGTACCACCCGCTGCGACGTACGGCGACTACAGTAGCCACAGGTAGCGTTGTCTCCAGGAGAGACCCAGGATTGTGGGAATATAGATGAGGTAATCAAAGAGTTGAAAATCTCCCGAAATAAAGGACGATGATGTGATACTAATTACTGAGAGTAGGTAAGGTTCATGGATTACACCTTAATGTTCCTTTTCAGGCAAAAGATTAAAGTTACCCTTTCGTTTGTGAAAGATAAGGGGTAAATAAAAAAAGTAAATAAATAAGTAAATAAATTACTATATATTTTTATAAAAATATTATAATGTAATTTTATGATTAAGAATGACATAGTCATTTCTAAACGTAGATAGCGACAGGGGTGGTAAATCTCACCATAGAAAGTAAAAACATATTTTACACATTCTAAACTGTTATGTGAGGAACCTTACTCTTCTATTATCCAATCTATGTAGACTTAGATAATAATTGATTATTTGGAATTGTGTAGTTAATACAAAAAATGTTTATTTTGTGCCTGTTTTATATTTTAACAGCATAATGCGTGTTTAATGGTTACCAGAGGGAAGAAGAACAGCTTAATGTTAATGCGATGTCATGAATACGCTGTACACAAAGTCTGACACCGTACATTTTCATAATAGGACTACCTCCAGTAGAGTTATTAGGTTTGTGTCTTATGAATTCCTTGGAAAATCCGTCAGTACATCTGTAGTATTGAGGTCGGTAATTTCATTACAAAAAGTAAAAAGTAATTTCATATCCTCAACATGTCGGAAAGAAGTCCTTTATACCGTTTCGACAAGCCCTACCGCGAAATGCCGCAAGCCCGCCGACGAGCAAGGTGCTGAACTGGACAAGCGGAACCTCGGGCGAAGAGCCGGGCGGGCGAACCTCGGATCTTTCTGGACTGAGAAGCAGTGCCGACTCTCTGACCTCAGAGGAATTGCATGGTGATTAATTTGTTTAGGTCAACGTCATTACGCCGATATAAATCGTCTCCATCAAGGAAAATACGCATCGGAAAAACTGGAGTGTTCAGTTGTGTCATGCATTGTCACCGAAAGCCATACAACCACCGCAGTTGGAAATGTAATAATGAAGTTTTACGTTCCCAACGATAGGTCAATAATGAAATTTTTGAAAACGATCTCAAATTGTCGCAAGATCCACTGGTTTTTAAGGTATAACCGCGTTGTATTTTAGAGAAACTGAATATTTTGGCGTTTCTTCACAGGAATAGAACCATCGGCTGTATTCTATTCCAGTATGCCCACAACTGTCTGGGACAGATCGTTGGACACAAGACTCAACACGAAAACAGCTAACGTACAATGTCCCTGGGCGCCCGAAGCTCACTTAAAAGTCCTTTACACCGCCTCGACAAGCCCTACCGCGAAATGTCGCAAGCCCGCCGTCGGGCAAGGCGTCAGCCCGGACAAGCCGTATCTCGGGCGAACAGGCGGCCGGGCGGGGAAGCGCTCGGGGTCCTTGCCGCCTTATCTGGGCGGGCGGGCGGCGCACCGGCCGGGCCGCGTGTCGCGCGCCGTCGGAAGATAGCGAACGACAGCGCGTGGGCCACAGATGCCGATTGAGGGGCCCGCGCCCGCGACGTGCCGTGCCGTGCCGGGCCGGGCCGCTCACGGGAGATACGGCCGCCGTGAGCGCGTGCCCGACCTCGACCCAGGCGCCAGCTGCAGTGGGCAAGTCGCGGCCGCCAAGGCCTAAACGCCTTCCAACCTTTTCGAAACCAATGAAAGTAAACTCAACCGTGTTCGAAGATATTCCACTCCCGCTGGCCGATCGACGAGGAGAGCAATCTTAGGTTAGAAATTACACCAATATGGCCTGCATATTAGGTAATAAACCGTATAACGACTGTGAGGTTGAGGAAAGGAGGATATAGACAATGCCTGGATGCCTCCGACTCTCATCTTTGCCACGATGCCGTTTGCAGCGTCTCCTGTAACAAGGGGTCTATGAATAAACAATAATAATGATGATAATATAATAATACTACTACTAATAATAATAATATAATAATAATAATAATATCATAATAATAATATAATAATAATAATAATAATAATAATAATAATAATAATAATATTAACAACAATAATTATTATTATTATTACTATTATTATTATTATTATTATTATTTATTATTTATTTTCTTTCGTTTAGAATCTTCCCGGAGAGAGCAAGGACCCCGGTTCTGGCTCTTGTAAAAGATACGCTCTCCCACTCGGTTCCCGGTTCCAGAGTTTCTTGGTGGTACTCACGTCGTTAGAGCTGAGAGAAGGCAGGAGGACCTCGAATCTCTCCGAATTTCTCGCACACCGAGTGATCCCCATGGGAATGGATTGGTCGTGGTTATTGGTGTTTGACTCAGCGCACAAATCTTCGTGATCCCGAAGTGTTCAGTTTATATTTTTACCCAATCAGACTCAGAGATAATAACTTGGCTGAGGAATCACCCTACGCAGGTTTCTAGGACGCAAGATCTGGAAAATGGGACGACCAACTGGATGCTCAGTTCAGATGTTAATCTAGATGCCAGTCGGCGGGGGCGTACATCATGAAGGGGGCTGATAATTTGATGAAGTTAGGATGTCTGCCCCCGGCGCTAAATTTCTCCTGGCAAAATTAGCTCTGCATGCTCGTCCCGCAGCACACAATTGAGTGGTCCAGTGGAAAGCGGAAAAATTCGCTGATATGAAGTTTTTTTATGGTTAAACGTCTCGTCCCATCTTCTGTCAGAAATAAAATGCCTATTTCCTCTAAAAAAATAGTTCTGATATCTGTTCCACTGTGGAAATTAATTTTCCTTTTCACTTGTGACCACCACGTGGCTGCCAATCTCAAGGTCACTTTTCAGAACATCGTATATCATGTCGCAGAAGGCGTATTCAATGTATTTAACATTAAAAATTATTACAATCATCTTTTGCGTAGAGGGGACAGAAACAATACTTACGCATCAAACACAGATACATCATTTGCATTTGCTTAATATATGAAGCGAAACCGGATGACAAGTCCATGTAGATGAGGACCTCTCACACAGAATTTATAATGAAATAAATTGATAATAATCTGTGTTTGAGTGAGAATTCTTTCAGGGTGCATCA
Organism: Teleogryllus occipitalis; assembly: GCA_011170035.1. Lineage (NCBI taxonomy): Eukaryota > Metazoa > Arthropoda > Insecta > Orthoptera > Gryllidae > Teleogryllus > Teleogryllus occipitalis. The sequence continues at coordinate 86,940 of BLKR01002932.1, forward strand.
ACTACAGATGTGGAACATGAGGCATCCGGAGCCGATGTACACGTATGGTTGCAGATTGCGCCTCAAAGTTTCTTCCCCAGCAAAGATTCGCCCCATTCGGCACATGTTCTAATCTCCCGTCTTGTACTCATATGTCTTGAAATGTAATGCAAGTAGATGTGTGTGTGTGTGTGTGTGAGAGAGAGAGAGAGAGAGAGAGAGAGAGAGAGAGAGAGAGAGAGAGAGAATGGAATTAATCAGTGAATTCGCGGAAAACTACCGTTCAGATCATCCACCAGCTCTTACTGTCCTCCAGACAGTGGTTGAATTCGTCCCGGTTATGTAGCTAGTACTGAAAATCCGCTACAGTCGGAACTCGAACCCTGTCTTCCCGGTTAACGATGCTTATGAGGCATTCACTGACAATCTCATCAGTCTCCCCCAAGATTGGATGCATCGTATAGTAATTAGATAACGCATTTTGATTTATTCTAATCCTCTCAACTCCTACGTACTCACAATACGCACTTTTTGAACAGGAACTGAATTTTGCGTTACACAATATGACCCGGGAATGTGCGAGAGTATTCGTTAATGTTTCTGAGGGCTTATTTACAAATAGAAAAGACGTTCTCAAATTAACTTGATAAATTCAGTTTCTCATATAAAATCGAAATTCAGCTCATCTCTGACTATTCTTGTCGCGCAGTGGGATAGTTCTCAGTTGACTCAACCCCCCAAAATGTAATCCATAAAGGACTCGCTTTGTAGATTACGGCATAAGTAACGTTATTTGTGGTCTGAACAGGAAGCCTATAAAATCAAGTTTTAAGAGCCCATGACCCACCATATACGTGATATGCACGATCAATGTGCAAGGGAACAGATTCGTATCGCGTCTTGCGGGTTGCATTGCCACGCCACGCCCGCGTGTTCAAAGTTAACAAGTTTTCTTACAAAAGAATAAATTGCGGAGTGAAACTCTATACAGCTGTCAGTAAATTTTACTGTAGCAATCAGTTTAATGTGATATGTTAATTGCGTAGATTTCTTTACACAGGTATGAAAAAAAAGAACCCAAAAATTACTTTCTTGTGTAATAATACTTTAATATATTTATAAGAAATTCTGTTTCTGTTATATTTATAATATAATTCTGTTTGAGAAAAAATTCTATTATTCAATGCATGTTTCATGAAAATCAGTCAAGTCGGTACTGAGATTAAAGTCGGACAATCAAACTGACAAAAATTGTAAAAATAATTGGTTTTGTTATCATACCGTAAGAGTTTATAATGAAGTCAGTTATTTTGAAATTACCATTGTGTTAATTACGTTAATGTATTATCAAAGGTTTTGAACTTGTTTGGATGAAGGTTCGTAACGGAAATAATAGCTCATAAGTGTATGCAAAACTAACCGATAAAGAGGCAATAGCAAATCATTATTGACAAGGCAAGCGAACTTTTGTGGGAACTTCCCCCAAAAGCACTGCCAGTAATCTCGACATTATAACTGAATGCACAACTGCAATACATAGGAGTGCTGAAAATCGTGACTATCGTTTTTCGTTAGGTTGGCTGCGGTGATCGTCTACCTACAGACTTTCGTAGGGAGTTAAATGTGTCTTGTGTGTTGTTAATCTAAGACTTGATTGTTATTGATGCTTAAAATTGTCTCTATCAACGAAAATGCCAAAGAATTGCGTAAAATTCGTTTTCAAAGAAAGCTAACAAATGGAAATGGGATTCAGTTCCCTAGGCATGTAAATGTACCGTAAACGTGATGAGAATGCCACACTATATATTATTTCGTAGCCATTACTTTAATTTTTTTCCTTCTTCAAAAAGCAATATTATTTGTCATAAGTTGAACTAAACAAGTTATTAAAAATACGCAAAACATTCTCCAAGAAATAAAAGACAAAATTTTATTAAAGTATTGTTAGTAAATTTGATTGTTAAAGTATTAAATATTAGTAACTTTCCAACTTTTATTACGTTTTCCTGAACGTAAAAGAGAATAATTGTTTTACATTTTAATAATGCGCTAATTCTTGCTATTTGTTTCCGAGATAAAGTGGACAGAATACGCGTTCACCATCATGGCGGACCGTCACGATTTCTTAACACAATATTGTCTCCATCTACAGTAGAGCTCACTGCCCACTTCCCATCCCCTTCCGAATTCCCCTTCAGTATTCCCCTTCCGTCTTTGGGTCCGTTCGGACGGCGAAGGAGATCTCCGTTTCTCCAGGCCTTCCTAAGTTAACCGTTATATTGAGTACTTTGCCTTTGGAACGGTTACCAGAATTATTTTTCCCAGCGGAGAACACTTTACCAAAAAAAGGAGGACATTTCAATGAAAACGAGGACATTTTACATTTCTATAGTCTACGGTGTATAGACAATGCACTCAATAATTCCAAACCATTAATAGTCTGTGATAAACATATTTGATTTTGCGTCATTAAAAATGAAAGCTTCCGGTTGGATAAGTTCGATCCCGCACGCACCTTCGTTATCCACCAAACAATACGCATGAGTAAGTTTTATATCACAATAAGATTAATGATCTATTCTGCAAGCCATTTATTTGAGTAAAATGTAGATATTCAAAACATGAAGTCCCTTTAATTAATTAATTTACTTTAAAAATATGCCAGTATTTTTTTCAATTCAACTGAACAAAAAGGAGGACATTTCATGTAAATTTAAAAAAAGGAACGAGTAGAATGTTAAAAAGAAGGACAGACGGCAACCCTGCCTTTGGGCGCGAAATAAACGCCACTGCCCTTGATTAAATCGTGCATCTGCAAAATGACATTTTTAGAGCTCTGTATGATTCATTATACTTGTATTATTTTGGCGGGAATAGTGAATTGTCAGCTTTCAAACACCTTGAGCGTACAAATCCATCCAGTTATTTTCTGAATCACGTTTTCTCCCTCTGAATCCAAGGTCAGTTGCTCCCGGCTTTCAGCGGAAGGCTGAGGCCCAACAGTCAATCCCTTCTGCTGCTACTCGCTCCATGCTGTGACAATATTTCGAGACGACACCCATAGAAGTCAACGAGCTCAGAGCGAAAATATCAATTCTGATTGGCTTCGGATAGTTATTCTCTCCTGTTCTGACATTATATAACAATCATTAAATAAATAATTATATCAATTATTTCAAAAGGATATTTTAACCGATAACGGCAAAAAAGTTTCCTATGTGAAAGTTGAATTGTTACAAATTGTGTAAATACATCATTTATATCAGAGATATATTACAAACTACTTAAATATACTACATAGTTTTGTAGGGATTGGATGTGAGACTCGAACTAATACTCATTGATGAATCCATTAAGAATCATACAAAACACTGCAGGACTAGGGCATTAAGTATCTCACTAATCAGATCCAGATGCTGGAAGCTCCTAAGTAAAAATAAGGACCTTACAAAGCGATAACTGACATGAGAAAAAGAGCGTAGCTTATTACGTCATTTCAACCGCCGCACATTTCTCATCGGCCCAAGTGTCTTACTTTTACCGGTCAAAAATTGTATGGCTAAGCAAACACTAAATTATCTCCAGTTTTAGAAAATAAAAATACAATTCTTCTCACTCAGGTGTAAATATCACCGGACTGCCAGTACCTTCTTCTTTTTCATCTTCTACTTGTACAGTTTGCGCAATGTTTCGCGTGAAACAGACGTCCGACCCTTCGCGACCTTCAACAGATCGACCTTGAACCGATCTTGCCACTGCTCCCGCCTTCCGCCCCGACTGCTGGTGGCAGCTCTTTCGTCCGTCTTCCTGACGAGCCTTGATCTAGATCTTATATCTGAATTTTTCTTTGTTATAAAAGTGTACGTATGCATATAAATACTCTACCTAAGGATTACACAGGCCAACGACTAAAAACCTTTTGTGTGTGTGTGTTAATCTAATTCATATCATTTGAAGTGTGCTGATTCCAAATATAACATTAAAAATGCCGTATCACCCACCATTTGCTCACATTTTAACATTTTCTCTGCATAGCTAGGCCAATGCAGATCTGAGACTCCAGAAACGTATGACATGCAGGAAGTTAGAATGAAAAAGTATTAGGACGACAAAGAGGGTAGTACACGCTTTGGTAAAAGTATTTCAAGTGCATAGTTATCCATTCCACTACCGCGCATCGATAGGCGTGAGACTTAAAGAAAAGAACTTGTTAGCAGCTGGAACTTGAATTCATGTTTACAGGAGAAGAGAGCAGCAATTTGCTCATTTTTTCAAACAAGAATAGGACTTAGTATATTGCTCGAATATTGCCGATCTAGTGAATGAGTTCGGAATTCAATACGAAAAATAAGAATGGAGGTTGTTTATCAACTTTTCCAAAACAAATTAACTGTTGCGCATTCTGTACACATGAAGGACCGTTACGAAAACCTCAGTGTAATTTGAGAGAAAATAAACTACATCGCTCATGGATGGATGATATGTGGTGACTTAAAAATAGCATACATGCTTCTTGGCCAGCAAAGTGGTTTTGCTAAGTTCCCATGTTTCCTGTGTGAATGGGATAGTAGGGCACGTAATCAGCGTTAGTCTAGAAAGAATTGGCGTGTAAGAAAATCTTTAAAGCCAGGAGAAAAGAACGTTCTACGGGAACATTAGGTGCACATAAAATTAGGCTACATGAAACAATTTGTGAAGACCGTACCGAAAGATTGGCAGTGTTTTCAATACCTTTGTGAAACGTTTCTGCAATTGTCTGCAGCAAAATTAAAAGAGGCTGTATTCGTTGGATCTGATATTAGAAAAATAATGTTTGATCTCCAATTTGAACTACATATAACAAGAAATGAAAAAGAAGCATGTCTTGCAATTAAACACGTTGTAAATAAGTTTTAATTGATCTTCAGGTTCACTTTCCAAACTGTCATTTATAGTTCTTTCCGGACAATTTAGTTGATGTAAGTGAAGAAGAAGGTGAACGTTTTCATTAAGATCTAAATATGATGGTAAAACGTTATCAGGGATGCTGGAATACCAAAATTATCGGAAATTACTGTTGGTCACTTCACCAAGTCAGCAAATGACGTATAGGAGAAAAAGCTATATCAGGAGCTTTAAAGAAAAGAGAGAAAAAAAAATATACGTCAGTGGACACGTAAACTCTTTGCGGAATATAATGTTAAGAAAATAAAGCCATCTTTTATGTATAAATAAAGTTCTGTAGGTATTTTAAGTCGTTTGCGTTTCATTTTTATTGCATATTTTCTCATGTCTTACTATATCAAATTGTGACTAAACTGTGGGTGAGGGAAGGATGACATGTGGAGTTCGAATACGGATTCAGCCCCCAAAAAACTATAAAAAATCAGCTATCAAGATTTAAAAAGTTTTTTGGAAGTTTTTTTGTTGGCCAGTGTGGTTATTATTATTATTATTATTATTATTATTATTATTATTATTATTATTATTATTATTATTGTTATTATTATTGTTATTATTATTGTTATTATTGTTATTATTATAATTTTATAGCTGTGTGTACCTCATGGGTTTAGGCCACTCCCACCCAGTACTGGGAGACGGGCACTGTGGAGATGAGGGATCAGCATCCGTCGAAAGAGAATGGAGACTAAATGGGAGAGGAAGGTTTGCGGGGATTTTCAAGCCCATTGTTCAAGTCTTTAACAACCGGGTAGTTTAGGTAGTGTTGGGTTTGACGCCGTTACGAAGTGGGCGTGTATTTAAATTAATGAAATCAAGATAAGTTAAAATAGTCTTCATACACTTACACGGTCATTTCTTCATATAACTCAGGAATGATAAACATATATGAAAAGGTTCCGTTGCGCGAAATAATAGACATAAATAGAGTGTAAACAAGTAATATAATCTTAAAAAAGTGTTATAATTGGCAACGTATGATTTAAATGATTGAGTATTGCAATATTAATAATAAATTATATTTATCGTGACAGTAGACTCGTTACGAAATACAATAACTGTTGCCAGGTGAAGTATACAATAAATATAATGTTAAGAGAGTATTAGAGTTGGCAACGTTTAATTAAAACGATCAGACTAGAAATATTAGTAATGAAGGTACATTTATGGCAAAGTTAGACTTGTTGCAAGATAAAATAATGTTGCTGTATAAAATACACAATAGATATATGAACCACTAACTGCAGAAAGGCAACTAGTCCAACTTTTCAGAATTTCTTTTATTGGTCGGGAGGGTTGTGAGTGAATCAATTCGTCATTTAATGCAGAAAGAGAACTTGGTCGCACAATAGCACAGGCTTGGCAACGCGTTCAATTCTCCGTGTACTGCAGATAGAAACTAGTCCATGACATGATCCCTTTGGGCAGTAATGTTCAACGGCATTATTGTTCGTTTTTCAGTTAGAGACGGACGTATCACTCGTTCTTGCCGAATGATAGGGATTTCGAGATAATCAGGAAGAAACTGAGAAAAGAAGAAAGATATTGTACAGAAGGTAATGTTAAACTAATAAAACTTTTTTTCGGAATGTTTTATGTTCGTGATGGTCTAAATTCTATAAGAAAACCTGTCTGAGCGATGATTCCTAAGGTAAAGGTGTTTCTAGAAACCTAAAACAATCTTTCACTCTTTCAATATACCGTGATTTTATCTTCTCAGCTGAAAGGCTGTATAGTGTTCAGTTCAACTTGCATATTGGTGGCTTGATGCTCGCTGAGAAATTCAGTAAAAACTTTAGATCTCACGTCAAGAAAACATTGGTCTACATCCCTGAGGATAAGATGCAGTTTTAGCATTTAATTACAGTTTGGCCCATAACAATGACATCTCATAAAGATGAAGATAAATGATTATTTAGGCAACACAAAACGTAAAATGTTAAAAAAGAATGTTTATTAAAATAAAATTATTTTTATGTAAAATTTTATTTTTAACGAAAAGTAATTTAACCCAATGAATGATTTGGAATTTGGTTTTCTGTATAAAGGAAACATGTCCGAATCCAAAAATAAATCCTCTCTCCTTAAACTTCAGTCTAAAACGTTTTTTATTGATAGGATTAAATAAGTATATTTATTATTAGATAACAAAACATTTAAGCTGACAAATTGCATAAACCTGGTTTTATCAGATATTTTGTGTCTCCTGTAAAATTAGAAAATGTGAACTGGTTGTCTTTCTGCAGTTAGCGATTCATATACACAATAGATATACAATGAATAAATAAAATATAATGTCCCCCATACGACATATACAGTACTTACTGATTTTTTGACCAAATAAATCAAAATAAAATCAAAATTTACAATAGCGACACAATAAAAAAATTTTAGCTTGTGAATATTATTAACATTTCTCGGCAGCAGTTTGTTTTACATCAATCAAAATGGAGCGATACTTTCCAAATTTAAAGTAAATGTAGAATGCCCGCGAGAACGTTGTCCATCCTGCGGAAGGGCTAAATTCGACCTTACGACCACCTCTCGATCATCCCGTCTCGACTACCATCTTGCAGCGCCGTAAGCTCCCGGTATCGGCGGCACTGCTTCTCAAAGGTCGAAACTTATGGGGTCTCGAGGCTGGAAATACGGTCGAGCCAGCGGTTTCAAACGCAGCCGCGCGTTTCAGGACGCAGGGGCGGCCTGGCTTTTCGGCGTTCACAGCCCTAATGAGCACCCGTGGCCGCCGGCGACTGGCGCTGCATCGACCCCCGACTACCGTTCGCTGACCGCTGACCACTGACCACTGGCCAAGCTCCCGATCTGAGGACGTCTCTAGCGGTGTGGGGGAAAAGGGATTGGGAGACATGTTTTTCCAATGTTTTCTAGTGCGTCCAAAACATTTAGTTTAACTTTAATTTTTCTTAGTGAAGGCGCTTTCCGTGCAACACAAGGATGATATTCATTCATTATATAATATTCAGACTCCGAAACAATGACATGGAGAAAACACAAATGTCTTTGCCGGCCTGGATAGCAGCGGACGCTAAGGCTGAAGAGCCGTGGCTACCTTAGCTCGAAGGGTTGAGGATTTGTATCCCGCCCCTAGCATGGATGTTTGGGTGCTCACGTTGTCTGTATGTGTTCCTCTTGCTGTTATTCTGAAAGATGTAAACCATGTTAGAAAAGTACAGTGGCCGGTACATGTTCAGAGCAGTTACAAAGCGACCGTAAACAGAAGGAAACGTTTTGCTCTTCTTCATTATTCAATTTTCCAATATTCGAACATTTAGACAGTTCACGGAAAATGGGACCTGCACGATTTGATTTGCCTTATTTGAGAAAAAATAAGAAAAAAATTGGGGCCGTTTTTGAGACTTTTTAAAAATATTTCTTTTACTTGAAGCAAAAATTACTCGAAATCTTCTCGTAAAAATTATACTTTTCTCTAAATTTATTTCATTTAACTTCAAATGGCAATTTTTGAAATACGTCTGCTACTTCCAATAGCGATACTCGTAATGGCATATATATCATTTCTGTTATGTTTCGTGAACACTTACAGTTGCGGGCGTGTGCGCCAAAATGAGCGGTGAGGTGAACTACTCCTTATTTTGGGACAGCAAATTAAGTGTCACCCACTGGCTCGTCGTACGTAAATAAAATAAATTTGCAATAAATGAAGGTCTTCTCTTTCGAAATAAAGTATTGACATATCGCCAAAGCTACATCATGGATTATTTAGTCGTTCCTTTTCATACAAATTGTGCAACTTTTTTTCCAAATTAATATTTTTTTTACATATCGAACCCACTATAATACATTTGTAACGATAAGTTTAAATGTAGATCAGACCTGAATAAATGTAGGCAAAGGGATTTCATGTTCTTGAAACGATGTAGATTTATTATATTACTTACGTACGTCACGGAATAAACAATTTCTTCTTAACATTCATTATTTTTCAGGAAACATCGTGGCACGCGTAAGTTCCACTTCGTTATTCCACTCAAACTTACAGGACACCACAGTAAAGGTCTACTGATGCAGAAGCCCTCTAGAATTCTCATCCACCCAGTTACCTGGTAGGTGTCAAAAATGCTATTTCTTGGGGGCTTCGAACTTATAAACTCACAACTACAGCAGTAATGCTGGGAATGCCTGATGTAAAATTACATTTATTATTTATTATTTGCTCGACTAATGAGTGTCAATCGCCGTCTCAGCCTTTGTCTCCCTCTTGATAGATTATTTCGTTTTTCCGAGCGCGACAACTGATATTGCCATTAGTCCTTTAACTGTTTTTGAATAAGAATGTTTTTTATCAGGGGAGGTGGCGGTGTTCTCCCCCCGTAGGACGACTAGGGCGACGAGATCCAGCGTTGACCTACAGGTCGGCCTGCGAGTTTTCCTCATCCAGGTATCGCCTACCAGGTGAACACCGCCCCACCTGGGACAAGCACTAAGCTTCCGCGTGGTCTTCTTCATGACATGTGTAGTAGTGAAGTGAGTGTAAGTATGTGAGTATGTGTGTGTGTGCGTGCGCGCGTATAGTGGGAGAAGACAGGGGTAGAAGAGGAAGGAAAGATTGCGTGCGGTTCATGGTCCCTTTTTTAGGGCATTACTCCAGCATTTTCCTAGTGTTGATCGCAGAAACCACGGAAAACTACCGACCAGAGCTGCCAGCCGCTAGAATACTCCTCGACTGAATTCGACGTAGCTTTTACCGAAAATCCTTCCACCGACGGGACTCGAATCCCAGGACCTCCCGGTCAGAGGTACTGCAGTGACAGCAGTTGATGCCTTGAGACAACTCCACCGGTCTCGGACTCCCTCACCGTCGCCGGTCTCCGACTCCCTCGCCGTCTCCTTTTATGTCGCTGCAGTTGTGACCTCGCTCCTACGAACTGTAAAACACTCGTACAACTTTACCGAAGTTTTATTAAACTCGTAGCCGCGGCTAGTGGTGTAGAAGTTAGCAAACTGATTTCCAAAACTCAAGTGTTTGTCTTCAAACCAGGTGGATTTTCCAAGGGTGGTAAATCGTTATTGCACCTTCTGTCTTGTGGCATGTGAAGAAAAACCTCTCCAAATGCCTCAGAAAATTCTCGTCCAATTCCTGCGTCAATGATCGTATGTTCACTCAGTCAAGCAACGTCACGGGAAACGAATAAAAATGACGAACAGTTTTGTCGATCCCCATAGTTAATATGGGTCTCAAAATTAATAGTGCTGGAAGCCCTTGTTATGCCAAAGTAGAAAAATATTAACAATTTAGCCCAAGTCTTAGCCAGTGGACACGTTTGCACAACCCAGTCATTTGACCAAACATATGAAGTGTTCAAGAAAATGACGTATGTTAATAATCATTATTGTTTTAGTGATGTGAAAAAATTGTTTACAAATTGTATATTTAAAAATGTAATAATAGACGTTTGTAACAACAGCCAGAATAGATTAAAACACTTTATTTGGCCGCGAAATAAACGGCTCCGCTTAGAATCGTTCTCCTCAAAATGTCATTTTTTGAGACGTGTCACTGTTCTTGTGTTTCAACGATAATAGACATGATGATTCTAATGTGCAGTAATGACTCTCACGTGCAGCTGTTTTTAAAACTGTTGCAGGGAGGGCTGACGAGGAAACCACGGCCAACAATCCCAGAACGCTAGTCTGCCCCCGGCCTTGGGGAATGGGGTTGAGTTACAACGGTCTTTATACGTCACCACGCCAGCGTTCAACCGTGCGGCTCCACACCACTGGTGGCCAACACTCGCCTCTGGCCAATTAAGTAGCGGCGTGCTTAATTCATTAGGCAACACGTCGGCTGCCGGCTCGACCCACCGCCACTGCCCGCCGGCCACACGACCACCCTACCCCACCCCACCCCACCACAGCACAGCGCACCTAACCCCACCATTATCACCACTCTCACCACCGTCTCTACCTCGCCACCTAGCTCCCAGCGCCAACCCGAGCTGTTATTATATGTTTAGTACCAATCAAGATAATATTACGTCTTTAATTAGACAATAAAATGAGCGGTGTCCGCACAACATAATCCTGTAGCGGCGATGTATGGATCAGATACTGCAGCGCGGCTGCTGGGAGAGACCTCGAAAATATCGGGATGCCCCCGGGCGTTGCGGAGCAGGGTTGCCAACATGACAGCCGCGCGCGAGCAGCCCCCGGAACGGAGATGGATCTCCGTCGTCTCGCTAAGGTCGTTACGGGCAGCTGATCGCGTGATGGCGCCGTCGGAAGACCTCTCGTACCGGAGGCGAGCGGCTCCGCGATGCGAAGATTAGAATGGGGATTCGAATACGGTGGGCGAATTTGTTTCTCGTCCCTCCAGGACTAAATGCGTCATCATAACTAAAACGGAAAACTGATACGAGCGTAACTGTTTTAGTAAACAAGTCAACGAGCGAAACGGTTTGAATCGTTATTGGCCTTACAGAGAACAACGACTACCTATAGAAACACTCAGTTAACTCTTACGTAGTCGTGTGTCAACAACACCCTATCTGTATAAACACTACGATTCTAGGGGAAAGTGTTGAAACCGTTTGCAAAATTCCGTCTCGTTGTAGTACCTTTGCAGGAAAGCACTCTGATCTCTTGATGCACCGTATAAGTTGCCCCCTTTTATTTTTTTAAAAGGTAACATCCTACAAGTTGGGGTGTTGTAGATACCTCGCGCAACACTTCACTTAAATTTGTTTTTAAAATTAAATAACAAGGAAAAAATAGCTTTATTTTGCTTAAAATAATGCAATATTCATGAAAACACAAAATCATTTAAAATAAGTAATTAAATATTTTAATATAATATATTACAAGAAATTTATGTGCCACCTTTGTTTTTATTCTTCTTACAGCTAAATCGTTTTTGTCACATATTTTCTGCACGAGGTATAATTTAAATTTTGTGTTGGATGTTGCAGGCAGCCTGCGAGCTCATTTACGTAAATTTACGTAATCGTTTTTGTTTACATTCTAGGGTTTCATTTACATGATATAGAGCAGATTATTGTGAATCTGCCATGCAAATTTCAGCGTCGTAGGGCCAATAGTTTAGGAGATAATTGAATACTTTCTTTAAAATTATCTTTCACCCAGTGCTTACATATTTTATGTAAGCCTGAGTGCTAATAGACAGTTTTGTAAGATGGAATGCTTTGCGCTATAAAATACATTGTTCCTTGTACCATTAGAAAATCACGCGGACTATATGCGAGTTATATGGTTAGTATTGCGGAGTGATATATTGGTGGCACTAGTAACACATTACTTGCAAATCATACCATTGCCAATAGTGTCTATTGTAGATAATTCAGGACTAAAAAATGTGATAAAGTCTGACTTATAAAATAATAATAGTTTCAGTATAGTATGTGAAATCAACGTGCATTTGTTAAATTATTGTAAAAGCATGTTAGAAATATGAAAAGATCTCTTAAATTGTGAAGCTTTCTACATACTTGCTGTACCTTCTCAGTAGAAACAAGGTAACTTGAAGAAAATTAAGTAACTTTTGAGTATGGTGGTACAAGCAATTCCCGGTCGTTCAACCTCATCATGGAACAAACCTTAATTCTTGTATTTGAGCACCCTGTCATAGAGCAGCCCGAAAATGTGGAAGAAAATTCTGGGAGAACTCGACACAAGGATATCTGCCCAAGACCAATGAAGAGTTGATGCGCCATAGAAAAAATATTGAATTATTTTATTAATTTACACTGCCAAATCCTTGAATTTTGGAAATGTACAATGATAAAATGATAGAAAATTATTTATTTATTTACTTATTTTTTTATTTATTCATTTATTTATTTTCCGTTTCGAATTTTTGTGGCAACGCGACGGTGCTAAATTCCACAACGATTCGCACCCACATTTCCGCCTCAGGTTTTCTCTGAAATTTAGTCCCTCCCCATACCCAACGAGAGTCTATGGGTTCTTACGAGCAGACATGCCCCGCCACCGACCTTTGTAGCGTCTGTATGTGATTCTCTTTGTCCCTTAGAAATTAATCTCAGTGCACAGTATCGACACTTGCTGACGGTAGAACGCAGGGAAAGAGCGCCGAAAGATAACTTTGCTGTGTTCCTGAAACGATTCTTTTACATGCCACAAGTGTGAAACTGAGGATTTTCCGCCCTCCGCTGAGAAACTGAGGATTTTCCGCTTCGTCGCCTTAGCCGGGATTGAACTCGCAAGATTGGGTTTTAAAAGTTTGAGAAAGTTCAGGATAACGGCCATTACCAGTGCAGCGACGCTGACTGGGAAGTGTCAGTGTTTGAATCTCAACGATGATAGATTTTCGATACTAGTCCTCTAGTTTGGTACAATTCAGCCACTATTTGGAGGAGAATTCTAGCTGCCCTGACCGGTATAGTCCGTGGTTTCTCTGATCAGTACCAGGAGAATGCCGGAGCAGTATCTTAACAAACGGGCAAAGGACCGCGCTTGATCTTTCCTTCCTCTGCCTGGTCTTCTCTCCCCTTACACTCACATGTACATGTACAACTCTACCTTACATGTAGGGAGACCGGTTGGGAGCTAAGGGATACTCCCGGCACGAGCAGTGGTTCGCTTGGAAAAATATCTGGAGGGGGAATCCCTGCAAGCCAACATGTATGTCGTAGCCGGACCTCACGTTTCAGCGAGGAAGGAATAACAATCACTTCCCGGGATGTATTATACATTACACTTAAGGGTCCAATGGCCATAGTAGTCGAAGCGCTTGGACAAACTAAATAATCATTCACCTTAGCCGCCTTCATTAGCTAGTCCTCATACCTCCGGAGACGGCCCAGACGTTTCTCTCGCCCTGGACCTCTCCATGAATGAGCACCCGGTAAGTTGGCAACCCTCTTGGCAGAACAGCCTGAGCGGCGGCCGTGGTGACCCCCACAGGGACATAGTTTATGGAGATCGCGGAGGGGATGCCGTACCGCTGCGCTACGCGCTGGCACCCGGAATAGAAGCCGCCGCTCATATGCCGATTGCCGCCTCGGGACCATAAAATAAAGTCCGGGTAATTAATACCGCTGCGACTGCCGCGCGCGCACAGTGGGCCGAAATGACTGTATCAAATGAGAGCAAAATAGACATTTCGTACTCTTCGCTGTTAAGTTGCATTTTATGCGTTATGTATCGACAATGATACTGAATTTTTTCAGCACAAACCGATAATTTTTTCGTTGCTCTAGGGCCGTAATGTCGTTGGTGACAACTTTAATGAAATATTTTAAAGGTAGAGGCAATTCATTTTTTTTCAAATTCATTTAGGCATTTAAGTTTGTGTCGAATTTATTTAACTGTCGTTTATTTTAGAATATTAAAGTTAAATATACATTTATTATATTGAATATGGTGCTTTTTTTTATATTCTTCCCTTCGACGGTACACCATCAATGATCGATGTTGCAGAACCATAAATAATAAATGAAATGTTGCTGGAAGTGATCTGCTACCTGAGGATTCGAATTACCAATATCACCTACACTAATGTCAACTAACAATCAGATGTCTAGAGGTATTACGATCCAGTTACTTTTAATGTACTTCATTCATAGTGAATGTCGTTCACACTTAAACCGATCAATTACAGTCAGATGTTGATCCCTAGTCAGTTATGGCTGAGTACATTTTGTAGCTGTGAATGCATTTGGCCCGCCGCAGATTGCCCTAATCACACACTGACAGCGTGATCAGCCATCTTCAATTCAATTATACCTTATCTTACATGGCGAGACTCAGGCAATGAGGTCTGCTCCTGCGTCTGGCCATGAAAATTTGGCGATTTGAATTTAGCACAGAGACTTCATTAAGGCTTGAGGATCTTTTCCTAACACGCAGTAAATGCTGATAATATACCACATTGTTATTTTGGAATTACAATTTTTTAATATTAGTATCAGTAAAAAATTGATTTTTTCCTTTTTATTGAACGATATCGTCTCAAGAAAACGTGCGCAGATAGTGAACAGCTCAATACTGTTCTGAAGCACAGCAGGAAACTTTTTACCACTTACACAAACAATGAAGCTTCATTAAGAATGCATTACATGTTTATAATTTTCTTTATATCATTCAAAGTCCGCAAATATCTCTAGTTGAAATTTGCATCATTTTATTAAACATGCTATGTTTATAGTAGGAAACTGCTGCAGCATTCGATTTACCTTTAAAACATGAGTATATTGATATAAAGTGGAAGTCAAAGGGTTAATCACCACGTGATCATTCTAGACTATCCTTCAATGGCATAAAAGTGTCAAAAAAACTCAGATATCAATAATATCCCAATGATTAGACGTCTGCGTCCCGTCAAAGATTTGGAACAAGAAAAAAAAGGACAAGAAAGACGTGGAAGTAGGCCTACAACACTATGAAAACGAAGAAAATGTTAACACTGAAAAACTGACGAAAAAGAGTAAGGAGAAAATGATAATGAAACAGTAATAATAATAATATTAGAATTGAAATTAAAGAAATGAAACGGAATGAAAAATGATGTAGAAGAGAAATGAAACTGAATGAAAAAGAGGAAACGAAGTATGATTAGTAGAAGACAAAAAGAGAAGCAAAGGAAGTAGAAAATACGTAGGAGAAGCCAATGAAGAAGAAGACAAAGAATGAATAAAAAAAGATGGAGAAAAAGAAGAAACGAAAAAAGAAAAAAAACGAAAACAAATGTAAGCGGAAGAAGAAAAAAAGACGAAGAAAACAAAACGCAACATGAAGAACAAAAAATATTCTTACTTAATTTTTAAAAGTTGCATTTCGTACAGATTGTATATACGCTAATATTTCCAATATTTTTCAAACATTTTTACGGCGTGTGCCTTTGTGCCATTTGGGCCCAGTGTGCGGCGAGGCGCTCAGGGGCCATTGGTTGCCGTCGGGGCCGTTCGGGGCCCGGCGACGAGGCTTCGGCCGCGCATGATTTGTGGAGCGGCCGAGGAATTTATTTCGAGGGCGCTAATAAATGGAAGCGGTGGTTAATTCTTCGCCGCCGACTGCGAGGCTCAGGGGCTGGGGAGGCACAAGGTAGCGGCGACGTGCGGCCGTGTGGTCTTGTGGATCGTTGATAACCTTAGGCAATTCCCCAGTCACATATTTTTTTGGGTCTCGTTCCCGCTGATGAGGGTAGGACGTGTTGGGTCGGGGGGCCAATGGGTGTTGGTGGGTAGGAGAAGAATATTTATACCTTTGCTCGTACATATAGTAAGTTTCTTTACTCTTAATGTATGTTTTATTTGCTCGGCCCGTAGTAATTTCGTGTACTATGTAAAAGCGACGCCCTCAAAATATGAAGTCCAATATTCGCTCTAGGCAATTTGAATTTCTTCTTAAATGATATTATAGGATGACTCCCAGGAACAAGATTTCCGTGAACATATTTTATCGTAAGAAGTAGAAAAACGTAATCTTCCTTCGCCAATTTGTTCAATTTAAAACTTTTCTTAGGTTATTTCACCTCACGGGTGTGGCGTGCAGGTAGCCAAAACATTTTTAAGTAATATAGTATGATAAATGAAATAATGTAACCACAAATGCCTGTTTGAAAAATTTATTTGAAACATTAAAAAACTGAACATATTTCATTTTTTTTCCTACCATGAGCTGACCTACAATTCAGTTGAAGTAGCATGGAATTGAGAAGTGGTTCAGCAGAGCAAAGGAATGTTACAATTTCATTATTTGAAAGGGTTCACTTCTGACAAAGCCTGACATGTGAACTCTTCATGAGTACCTAATTGCATGGCACGCGACTCATATTTTTTATATGATAGCGACATTTAAAATGTAATCAAACAAGGTGAGCAATGAAAATTGATATGCTTTGATGAAAAAAGAAAAGAAATTGTATTTCAGCCTTCTGTCATTTCATTGTAATTTGAATGCTATTCCAGGATTTTGATAATAGGGAAACGCGTACGCGAAACATTGGTGTGATTTGCAGCAGTCTATAGTTAATTATGTACCAAGAGCGTTATAAGGAAGACAAAAAGCCCTCAGGTCACAGACCCTCCAGCATTTTGTCGCCGCTCGATCATTAGAACCTGTTAACGCCTGTGGTTGATACATAATTATATTTTTTACATAATTTTATTGATTCAGATATACTTATTTACTAATTAACTACATGGTAACTTGTCTCGGATTGTCTTTTCATATTTCCGTCCCATAATTCCCTTCATAAATCTCTCTCATAATTCCCTCCATAGGACAACATGGATCATCATTGAACTCTTTTCATATTTCCCTCGTAAGCACGATCCTTTCGATTCAAGTAAATTATTCAGTGTGTATCAAGCTTCGTATCAAAGGCAATATCAAGCTATAACGCATCACTCAAAAATAAAAGATTTTAACATTATCTTTCATGTTTTTAAAATAAATTTGTATTTTTCTAATTTTATATTTTACAAAAAAATTCACTTGAATTTTGAAGAGGTTTTCACAAATTTTATTTGAACTGAGAACATATTAGTGCATGTCTCAATACTCAATGAAATCATGAAAAATTGATCTAGATTGATGTGATTATCGAAAACAAACTCGTTAAAAAAAGTTGTGAGGGTCGTAAATTCGACTGCTTTATTAAGAACCTTGTCAGTCTTGTCACCCTGTCAGTTAAATTTGGCGCTCTTATTTTATTAAGTTTTAAAATGTCTGAAGTATTAGTCTGTACCACGGACGTATTCTGAATCTTAGTTTTTAATAGATTGATAACTGTCATGTTGATGAGTGCAAATGTATTCAAATAACATTAAACGTTTCTGGCATTATTCTTATTCCTTGGTCCGAGTGTAATATCGATCGTCAGAAACTACAACTTTCTTCCTTGGCGGTCTCGATCACGTGTTCAGTTCGTGACTCAATGCTGTGCTGTGAACAACGGAAGCCTCTATTGGAATTTACTTCTATTTTTAACTGTGTTCTAATGTAGTTATGCGTGTGTTGTGTTATAACATTTATTTACTTTTGAGTGATCCGTATTTTCTGATCAATTGGATTGAAGGATGTCAATAAAACTTTGTGTTTTGTGTAAATGAAAGCAATGGCAAAGAGCAGCGTATCGTTACTGGAGATGGAGCTCAACGAAAAGGTAACAAATTCAATACCTGTGACTATTAGCACTTGCTTATTTAAGATCAAGATGTATTATCGTATGGTTCATGCGTATCTGTACATTCTATGTTACATATTGATTACACACATTGTCGAAATTTAAAACGAAAACGCGACAGTTTACATACTTCGTAATTATAATTTGTGTCTGTTTAAATTTTGGAAGCTATATTTTTTAATGTAAGAAAATCCCACATGAAGCTCTTCTAATAAGCCCCCATAAATTATGCTTTTTAATTTCACACCAATTTTAACTCTAGAAATTATTTCAAACAATCTTATATATTTCAAATTGCATTGTTAAGAATGTTAACAATGCAAGATGATGTTGCATCAACATTGTTAACAATGCAAGACGCATTGTTAAGAATACCTTCGTTTTGGAATATTGCGTTGTTATGAGAGTTGGAGGCGCATAGGCCACTGGAAAGATTCTCTCCGAGTGAATGCCAGGAGAACGTAAGGATTTTGCGCGACCTTGAGCATCGTCGCTTGCCGTTCAGGCTGGCACGAAGGGCTTTTTCTAAGCACTCTCAATGTATAACCAGTTGCACCGGTTGTGTCCAAACCGATGTACCTCTGTACGGAGGGAAGATATAAAATGACATGTAGAAGATTATTTTAGTACACTTTCTTTAGCGTATCACTTGCTGGTTTTGTTATAATATTTACTCCGTATAAAATTTATATTAATAAAACATTAATATAAATAATATAAAAATATTATAATAACAAAGAGACCGTTACTTATAAAAAGTGAAGGATCTTAATTTTTAACCTGGTACCTCTGTTCATGAATCAGTTCCCAATGCCACGAAATTGGAGAACAAATTCGAAAAAGATTGTAACCCTCGTGAATAAGCAGCATACTTGAATGTTATTTGTTGAATTTGAGTGATATGTTGTTAATGTTGTGAGAATGACGTCTTTCATTTTCGTTTGATTTTGCAAGGTTTGCTTCATTTTCGGTTTATTGAAGTCTCTTAATTATAGACAATTCTGGTATAAATATAATAGAAGTAATTCACAAATATTTATATGATACATCATGATTTTTAATATCACATGTACTAACTAGACATGCCAAACTAGTTTTAGACAAGTTATAACTGGCCGACGGAAGTGACGACCCGATCATCAGCGCAATAAATATAAAATTAGAAGTTTGTTTCAGTGAAGAAGTAAGTTAACTACTAAAAAATACAATATTTTGCAAAAGGAGGGAAACTCAGGAAATAACTGTGCAATGAATCTGAGTTTGAATGTGCAGACCGTGTGATGTTCGCTCTGGCATGATTCTTTTCGAACAATTTTAAAAGCAATTGGTCAAAATATTTGTCTTATAATTTTTCTGTGAGTCTGTTTCGTTTTTAAATTCTCTGAATTAATTTTGTTTGTTTTCTTCTCACAGACTGTTCGACAACGAAAAAACTTGGAATAAAAAGCATTGAAAGTTATGTGTTTGATAGACGGAAGGTGCTCTTATTTTAATCACGCCAGCAGAAAGCCGGAGGCTCGTCGGCCACTTAGTCACGTTTTGCGTAATCAGGGACCTAAAAATACCGCTAAATTGCGCATTTCGTTCCCGAACTCGCAATGTTGTTCTCAATGCTTGGGCAGTAGTAAGTCGATTCTGTCATATGAGCCACGATAGGGGCCTAAGATTACTAAAGAACTAACCATTGTTGAGTGAAATCTCTCTCTTTTTTTAAAGAAGTGCTTTGATTCTCAGTTTTGTTTGAGATTCAATGCCTAATTAGTTACCTCAGTAGAAAATTAAATGAAGTGAACTTGGATCTCTATTGGTTTGATTTGCTTATTTGTTTCGAACTTTTATGGCAAGTATTATAGAAAACATTCAGGGATTTTATTTAGGTACAACCAAACTTGTAGTGAAAATATGTCCTAATAGTATATTTACGACTCATTAGGTTTGGCTAGTATTTGTGACACACCGTCCTTGTTCAGTCACCCGCCAAGAACGTCCGATGGAACTGTTTCGATTTATTGAAGGCAAAAACTGTTAAAAACTGTATTCGGCATAAGGAACAGAAATATAATCTCATCAATAACAAAGAGGTATCCTGTTTCAATAATTTTTTCTCCTTACCGCTTTAGTACTGAACAAACACCTGAATAAATTCCTTCAGGTTTTTCTAATGTTGTTCTGCTTCCTTTCATTTTTGGTATAGTTCTGATAAAAAAGGTCCGGAAAGTACTGATGTGTGACTATTCTGGAAGTTTCTGTTCATTTGTTATTCAAAATATCTTCCAGGAAAACAACTTTATTGTCTATTTTGATAGTCAAGATTGAAATACATTGGACATTTCCATTGTGTACAGTAGCAAGTAGTGATAGTTCTTCGGACAGTACAGGCGCCTCACAAAAACCTTCGTATTTTGATCCCACTCAAAAAATCGCGTATTCTATTTCTAAATTTTCAATCAGCAATTTTTTTGTTTAATACTTGAAGTGTAACTCAAGGTACTACGTTCCAGACATACTCAGAGAGGGATATACATATTATTCACATTAGTTTTTATTAAATTTTGTTTATTAACAAAAGTCAGCCAACATTGGAATTAAAACGTTATAACTAACTAAAAAAGACCAATAAAAAATAAATCTTAAATTTAGCATAATGAAAAACTCTTTAAACGGAAACATAACGTCGGCTGGACACTAGTCCTATTCTCCAACCCCCCACACACACACACATGCACGGGAAAATCCTTGTGCCACTAACATCCGTTTTGTGATTTTATATTTGTTTATAAGTTTCATGCAGATCTGAAACAATATTTGGGGAGAAATTAATTCAAATTCCTAGTGGCTACGTTTTTATTTCAGAGTCGACGAACTAACTTAAATATTTTGCGTTCTTCTCGTACCACAATCTGCTTTCATGATACGTCTGCTTATAAAGTCTAAGAGCATATAGACGTTGTGTCCAGAATGTTCCATAGCGACAGGACTGAACGTGCCGCTGAAGTTAACGAGGAGCTTGGGAATCCCACTACGGTTTTGATTTGAACTCGCCATCATTCACTGTTTGCGGGTCACGGTCGGAAATGATATAAGATTTTAAATTTATCATACAAGAATTATATGCAATAAATTTTTTTCGTAGACAGTTTTCAATTTTCTGATCGTGACTTTTCACTTATTTTCCAATTATAACGTCATTTCAGGCGATACAATTTTCTAGCCATGTGTATGTGTGCTACTATTTGGGATGAAAACTTATATTTGAATGTAATACTTAATGACTGGCTAATGTCTGTAAAAAAAGCTTTCACTGATGTTTAAGTTTACCAAAGACCAATATATTTCAATTGAATTAGATATGACAAGCGAATGTGAACTTTTTTTCTAGGGCCTTTATCCAGCCAACAGTCGGTTACCCTTACGTCCCGATGGGACGCATATTCGACCATACACTAGACACCAACACACTTGCAGGCTCCTCTGATCTGGAGTCAGCAGAACGCGAGGCCCTCCGCGACAACACATACAATGTCAAGGGGCAAACAACCATGCCCAAGGCGAGAGTCGAACCCGCGACCCTTCGGACCGAAGCGCTGACCGACTCGCTCTTAGCCACCTCGACCATCCAGGTCGGCGAATGTGAACTTGACAATTTGTTTTCTCTCTCCTTTTTTTTACAATGGAATTTTCAAATGAAGTTATCTATAGCTCAATAAAATGAGAAAACGTACTACTTTCCAAGTTTCGAATTCTTAGCGTATGCCTTTTAAACAATTTTGAAATAGTCTTCCCTGGGCGTTTATTTTTAACAATTAATTGGTCCCAGGATGTTGGGAACTAAAATTAGAATCCACATTGCAAATCACTTTTTTAGTTGTAATAAGCGAACGAGATCTTTTTGAATAATTAGCATTTTTTAAATGTACAAAACGCAATATTGGAACAAACGATTATCTAACTATTTGAAATGAGACCAGGAATTTGAATGTGTCAGGGCACAAGCTTGCTGGAGCTTGTGGGCACTGCGTTCAGAGGTTTAAAAGTGATGGTTTAACAAATCTCGCTCCTCATAGTATTTTGGAAAAGATAACAATGCTATTATTCCTCTGACAAAATTTCTGATGTTCTGAAAATGAGATGGATTCGAGGTTTGATAAAACTTGCTCAAGCTATCGGAACTCTTGTTGCTGTAATTTGCTGCATTATAGTTATATAATGCTATAGTTAAATGCACAAAAGGGCTTATTACTTCAATTGTCAACACTTCATTAGGGAGGCGGTTATGTCGAAACATGCTCCGAACATCAAATGTTTCCCACGATGTGGTTTACTTACTACGTATCAAATTTATTCTTTTTAATCATTAAATTTGAGCGAAGAAATGTCACCTCGAGGCTGTGTGGAAAGTGGCGCGAAGTATATCGTGATATTTATCGGGAAGGTCACTAATTATTTCCGATGCAGAAGCATTATCTATGCTACTGCATTGATTTGTAACATGTTTTCTAATGAGATTGAGTTCCAAATATAGTCGAAATAAATATTGCTAAAAATGGTATAAAATTTAAAATTTTACTTAGTTGGAGTTCATAATTTGTGGACCTCAAAAATATTTGAAAGAATATTTACTTCAAAACAATTTTAAAATTTATGATTGAGCAATACCGACTCAATTTCCTTCTAAGACGCATATTAGTCTTGGGATATCGTGTGATATTTCGTAACTTGTCACACTAGAAGGTCTGGTATCTCCAATGTCTCAACTGTGGCAGGATTTTTGACACTAGCTCCATAGCTAGAATCGCGATCTTTCCTTCATCTTCCTTGTCTTATCCTCACTCTTTACTTACGCACACTTGGATGTACTACTCTACCACACTTGTCGGAAAACCAGTCGTATGTTTAGAGGTTGCCTGGGTTGGGGCGGTTCCCCGCTGGTGGGGGATAACCTGAATGGCAATTACGAATCAGTGGTTTTTGTCAAAAATGATTTACTAATATATTTTCAGCAAACGCTGATGTCTATAACTATAACACTCGACGTAGTGATCATATTCATCAGGTAACAGTATCAACAGCTCACTAAAAAAAATTCATCTACAATACTTGTACATTATTTTACAACGCTTTACCTAATGACATTAAACGACTAAATTCGATAGAAAAGTTTAAATACCAAGTAAATAGTTTCTGATGCATAACTGTTTCTATACAATTAGAGACTATATTGAGCATCAAAGGGAAGGTAACATTAATTTTAAGAGTGACATTTAATGTATTTTTTTACCATTTGGACTACATAATTCTGTAACGAGTATTGTACCGCAGCCTTTGAGTCAATGACACCCGTCTCGATCAGGTTGTTGGTCCAGTTTCCCTGATCCTTGAGCAAATGCTGAAATGGCACCTTGTTTTGCTTCTGGACATAACTGTAACTTCATTGTATGCGCACGTCTTCTAGAATTCAGTGGGAAATATAGTTTTTCAAATTATCGTTTCCATGTTGTCGCGGCAGGAAGTATTATTCCTTCACGACGGACGTGGTGAGGGATAAGAGCCCAAATTTATAGCTGATTTACCCCTGAAAATATATTTTATTACATCAGAGCGAACGCTCATTCAAAAAACGCTTGTTTTCTTTGTGTATTCAGAATTCAAGTAGAATATGGCTTAGGTTAGGGATCACAGAATTATGCAAACGTCCACAGAATTCGCTTCTCCCCGTAACTCATCACACACAGTTTTGAACTGTTTTTGACGAAAAATGCATAAATAAAACCATCCCCCAAGAAGGTCGGTGCCGGATCTTACCATCCAGCTGGAGAAGAACTCCCGCGATAAAACCCTCCTCCTGTTATAAAAAGCATGCAGTACAATTACGGGACAAATGGTCAGAGTCGTTGACGCGCCCGGAAATGCGAAATAATCAAACTATTCAATGGCTTTGGTCTAATATTGCTTATACTTTGTACAATTTTTGATAGTTGAAGAATTACTTACTGAACGTAATGAACAGAGTATGGTGATAATAATAAAATATGTTATGTAAACAGTAATACGAATACAATAATAATGAACGCAAATGTTTAATGTTGAACCGTAATTGTAATCGAGTGTGAATCAAAGGTTTTGTACTAGAAGAAGAAGACGAAAAAGAGGAGAAGGAAAAGGAGGAGAAGAAAGAGAAGAAGAAAAAGATGTAAAGAAGAAAATAGTGAAATATAGGTAAGGGCTAATTTAGGAAAAAAGATCCTGTACAGAGCATCAAATTCCCATCCCAACAATGATGGCACTGTCCTTACCGGAATATCTCGTCACTGATATGATATGTTACGTTATATTATGTTACGTTATGTTATTGTGCACACAAAAACTCAAAGAGAAGCTTAGAAAATTTTATTGCTTTTTTTTTGCTCGCCAATTGAGACTTAAGGCGCCACGCTTTAATTTATGACAAATAAATAATTAAATGCAGGGAGTGTAACAACAGAAGAATTATGAGAGTTCTCTAAAATATACTATTTAATTTAATTAATTTTTTGTCAAAAACAGTAAAACTGAATGCAACGGTGGGAGAAAGATATGATTTGTACACATAGAACATAACACTGGGGGAGTATCCCTACATTTTTCACGTGAATACAGCAGATTTTTCTTTGCTTGAGGCGGAAGTCTTTCTTTACTTTTACTCTCTCGCCACGGAGTAGAGAAAAGTTAAGTATTGCGAGTAACGTAAAGTGCCAACTCCGGCCACCTCCCTATGCTTACTCGGTGATCCTACCGCTACTGGACTCTGGCGGAATACATTAGGAACCTGTCTCTTAGCGACAGGTGAAAAATAATGATCGTGGTGCATCAACCAGCATATTATTTAAATTATTTATTTTCCGTATTTGTGTTTCCGTATTCCGTGTGACCGATCTCCGTGACAGTAGGCACTCTACACTACTGAACACTCAGAAACTCTACTGATTCTTAGATCAAGATGCACGGCAATGGTAGAATTGCTAGCTCAATATGGAGAGACAAGAATCCCACGGGTGTGATTTGCTTATTATTTATACAGGTATTTTTGTAATTTAAAATTCTGAATGCTGTAGTTGCTTTGTGTTTGAATGAATTCTGAAGGCGTAGCATACAGAATGTGTTGTTCAGTTCATTTAAATTGACGTTCTATAATAGAAATGACCAAAACCAATATTGTTACCTTAAAGTCAGTCAATTCCACATGGTTCTTTTTCAATGGAATATGCAATTGTTTATTCGAAACTCCATTGAAACCGAATTCCCTTCGTTTATTATTATTCTGTTGTTATGAAACCAATTTGAATCATTTAATGTTGTACTATTTACGGTTTATTTATTGCGAAGAATGAAAATTTCGTTTGAAGGTATTGGCATTTGCAAAAGAGGAGAATCAATGCTATGTGTTTCTAATTATGTCAAGAAAAATGAGGTAGGCTCATAATTTTTGGACTAAGTTAAAAGATATTTCTCGTCGAAAAGTCTAGTTTTTGAGAAAACTATGCTACTCTGCTGCTTCTGGATTCTTAATTCTGCACCACACCAGGGCACGCACCGAATCTAGACTGCGTCGAGTGACGGAGAAGGATGAAATGGCCAGGGAGTATTCGGCATGGTGACCGCACGATTTTTCAGCGCAGATTTACCCCATTCAAATAGTGAAGGGGAAAGAGCGGTACTGAGATGGAGGAGGATAATGAGCCAGAAGGAAAAGAAAATGTGGTAGGCAAAAATTGAGAAACACTTGAAGGCTATAGGAGGAGAAAGTGAAGGTAAAGAAAGTAGAGGACGTGAAGTACAACGACAAGAGAAAGAGAAAGTTAAGAATAAGTAACAAGAGAAAGAGAAGGCGAAGGATGAGTAAAATAAATAAGAAAATATTTCTCCTCCTCCTACTTCTTGTTTTTATTCTTCTTTTCCCTTTTTGCTCAATTTTTTTCTCTCATTTCGTCATCTCCATCTTTCTGTTTTACACCTTGCGCGTCGTCCTCTTTTTCTGCCTTGCCTTTCTCGTGTGTGGGCGCGAGACGTGGGGCATGGAGCGCGGGCAGCGCGTGTGGGAAACGGCGGAGCGAGCGGCGGTGCGTGCTTTCCCTTTTATTCCCGAAATCTGGCCGGAATGCCATTACTCCATTGTGAGGGCCACCCTGCCTTCGAGTCCCCTCCCCGCACCCCCTCCGGCAACTCGGCTACTTGGCGCGCTGGCCACGCGGCGCGTTACAGCTCTCACGTGTCAGCATCCGCGTGACGTCACGGGCTACCGGGCTACGCGGCGCGGAGGTAGGCGCGAACCGGCGCATGGCAACGTCACCCAGGAGACTCCCCTTCTGCGCATCTGCGGCCCCCAATAGCACTCCTGCCTCCGATTCATTCTACTTCTCATCTTGTATCTATTTTTTCACCCTCGCGTCTTTCGGTCTTCCAATTCTGACCTGCTCCTTATTTTCTCCTTCTCATTTTCCTCATTATTATATCTCATAATTTTATCTCTTCTTATTTATTTTCTTCTCTCTTCGTTCACTCATATTCCTGCTCCTTTTCCGTCTCCCTCGTCTTCCAATTCTTCTTCTTCTTCTTCACCCTCCTCCTCCTTGTCCTCCTCCCCATTTACCCTCCGCATTGTCTTCGTCCTCGTTTGTATTATTTTCCTTCTTTTTGGTTTTCATCTCTTATCCGTCTTATTTACGTCTTAAGTACCGCCATATTTTTCCTCTTATTTCTTTTATTTTACCATTGCTTCTCCTCTTTTACTATTCCTGATTTACGGTACTACATATAAATACATTTTATGAATTGGCTTTTAAATATTTTGAACTTGTTTGCTACTGAATGTTCTTTATTATTGTATTTTGTAAGTTAGGCTGAGTTAATATGCAAAAATGCTCCTGGACAAAAGCAAATGATATGATTTTCCTAAAAATTGCCCGAACGTTCTCAAGAACAACCAATAAAATACTCTCAGGTAGCACCGCAATAAATGAAATGGTGGAAATAACAGGTGGAATACTAATCAAATATTTGTATTTCTCAATCACAATCGAAACATTTTCATTGATTTTGGAGTTTTCCCGAGTTCCTAAGTATCTCACGAAATCATAAACATCGCTCATAAAGTCGTAGGTTGCATAGTTTTCTTTCAATTTCTGCGCGCAATGCAAATAAGTACTATAGATGATTAAAAAATCATTGAATAAATGTACGAAAAACTTTACGATGACGTACATTATTTTACATCAGCAAAAATGAAGAAAACTCGTTGTAGTATCACTGATGATGGGGAAACAGTCAAGGTTTTTCTTCCAATATTTCATAAATTTGATTAAAATCTTACATTTTCTAACAGTTTTTGGTTATCAATTTCATTCATCTTTAAGTTTAGTAAACAGTAATTTATGCTCAAAGGATTGAAATTCATCCCGCTTAAATTTCATTATTTCGATGATTGGCAAATGTAAAATGAATTATTGCTTCTTTATTCCTCATACGATACGTAGAGGTTTTACTTTTTTGCGATAAGTATATCAAATTACATCAAATGAAGTACAAATTCAGCAAACAAACGCTCTTAAACAGTTTTCCACGAGGACAAAAACTATTTTCTGGAACGTTTTCTCAACACAAAACATTAACAAATTCAAATGTATGTAAATTTAGAGGAACGTACCTCGCCATTGATTGGCCGGCCGTGCCACGCATGGCCGCGTGACGGATCGAGGGCAGCAAAGGCGCTCGCCACAGACGCCGCCGCGTGAGAACCGCCGCGCCGGGTAAGTTGACAAAATTGCGGAAGCCCATCTATCCATCCATCCACCAAATGGACGCACTCATTGAATTTTAAGTCCGGAAATTTTGTCCCCGAGTGCGCTTCGTATTGGACGCACGGCGGCGGCGGCGGCGGCGGTAGTGGCAGCGGCAGCGCCAACCGCCATTCGGCCGCGCACCGGAAATTGAGTAATCCCGCGGGGAGCTTCCGGTTGCCCGTGGGGGCTCTTCGCTTATCCCGCGGCGGAGGCCCTCAGGCGGAAAGACAATACTTCAGCGCCCCCTCCCCCCTCCCTCTCGGGAATGCTCTGCGCGCCCGCGTGAATGTCTGCTCACCTCCACTCCAGGTCATCGGGCACGGAGAATGGGAATCGCATATTCCATTCAGTGCGTCCTCTTTGCTCGCGGAGGTTACGTAACCTGAAAGGAAGATTGATAGGGTTGGTTTGATGTCCGAAAGGAAGAATGGATCATGATGGGTTTTCTCCGGAGATACCGGAAAGGAAGTTCGGTTGACGATGGATTGATTAGTAAGCTATCACCAGGGGAGATGTTAGCCGAATATCTTTTCAAAAAGTATCATTACTGGATTTTAGACTTTACAAATTATTACCCGATGACCGATATTTGCTGATCTCCCCTCAAGGTTATCGAGCTCGGGGAATGAGAGTTGCCCTCGGAGGGTACGCAATCTGAAAGGAAGCTTGGTGGATGGATGGTGGATGGATTGTTTGAAAGAATGATAGATTGGTGATGGGTTTTCTCGGAAGTTGTTGGGAGGGAACATTGGTTAGTGGGTTTTCTCCGGAGATGCCTGGCAGAAACATTATTTCTTCGTGTGCTATCGCCCAAGGGAGATGATAAATGATTTTTGGGGCGAGAAATCTTCACTAGATTTTGATATTTACTACTCGATTATTTGATTGATGAAAAACGTCACTTCGGTTCTGCTCTTGAGATGTATCCAAAATAAGGTACACACAAGAGACAATAACAAAGGTTTTTATTAAGAACTTCGTTACAATGTTTCCGTATATAAACTTGTATCAAAACTTTGCTAGTTGTCAGATACCCGGGAGAGAAAAACCAAGTCCAATTTCTTTAAAGCCGTTATGTCCATAAACGCAGCGCGGTCATCAGATACCAACGGGACACAATCCTGTAGTAACTCACTTTGCCAGACCCACACTCACTATCGATCCGTTTTAGCTCTCTCAACTCCTTGGATTGCCCTTCTGGCGCTTGCGAGCCCGTTGAATAGTAGGCGCCGCTGTGAGCCGAGACTCGCCCTCTTGCCTCGGGGTAGCTGGAGCGAGTCCTGCGCTTGCTGGAACTCCAGCTGCCTTTCTTGAGCGGCGCTGTGCATGGCGCGCACGGAGAATGTAAATACTCGTATCTGCCATACACAACACCCTATCCATGGAAATGCTCGTCTCTCCCCCGCAAATGTCTGCTCAAATCCACAGAAGGCTATCGGGGGCAAAAAATTCGAAGCGCATATTTCATTCAAAGTGTCCTTTTTGCTTCCAGAGGTAACGTAATCTGAAAGGAACAAGAGTCACGAAATTATTTGGGAGAAAGTAAAAAAATGATCGGATTATAACAGGTTTGTTAGCGAGATGTCAGAAATGAAGACTGGGTGATGGTGGGTTTGTTCGTGAGCTATCTCAAAGGGAGATGTGTGTCATTTTTCTTATCGAGAAGCTAACTTTACTGGATTTTGGTCATTGTGTATGATTTCACGAAGATCTATTTGTAAAAGAGGTTATTTCAATGATTTTTCAAAGAGATTATTTCATATCTGAGAGAGCGAAGGAAGTTATTAATCGTTGCTTCGAAATTGGTCATTGTTTTATACCCATGACAGCCGAAACGTTCCATTTCCATGGAAACCATTTGCCTACAATGAAGATTTTTGCGCGGTGATTTAGTTCGGCATGAATTGGGCATGGGACGCAAAGAGCCTGGAGTACTCCATTGTAGCAAGGTATATGAACTGTAAGACGCAAGAATTTCCAAAGCAAATAGAATGCAATGTGTTCAGCAAATCAAGAAACAAAAATATTGAACAGTGCTAGACTCATGAACGTGTAGCACGGAAAAATAGATAAATGGGCTCTTCACCTGGTGAATCGCCACTGTCCTCCACTCACCACTGCAAATAACGCTGACCCGCACGCCGGCCCTTCCGGGAACGGCCTCTGTTCGAAAGGAACACCACGCCGCTGCGGCAACGTCAGGCAGGCGTCGCGATTTCCATTCCAATCTCACCCATAAACCACATCAGAAGAGGCGCCGCCCACCCACGTACCCCCCTCTGTACTCCCCTTCCCCTCCTCTCTCACCCCTCCGAGCCGTAGCTGACGGGCGCGGCCCTTTGGTCGCGTTGATTTGCTTGCGCGCGGGCGTTCGCACCCGGCGTAATGGCTCGGCAGCGGGGCAGCGGCCTCCGGGCCAGCGACACCGCCGCGCCGCGCTGCGACCGCATGAGGTGGGTTGGTAATGCTGGACCGCGGCGTAAAAACTTAATTGTCGCCGCGCGACGTGTGGATTTGCTTTGTGACAGCGCCACCGCGCCGCTGCTGCCACCGGTGCTGACGTTGCGCCTGCGTGGGGGCAGCTGGTAATGCTTATTGCCTCATTCGAAGTGCTCGAAAGTATTTTATGACTATATTCTTCTTCTTCTTATAAATAGCGCTCTCCAGTGGTTCGAACACCTGCGTACTGGCTTCCAAAACCCAAGCTCGTGGGTTCTATACCGGCGGAGTGCAATGGGCGTTTGAAAGATAGGCCTTTCTCACTGCGCCATTCCATATGTGTGCCATGTAAATGAAACCCGGCAGGTACCTCGCAAAATTTAATCCCTTTTGTATTATTCCGTCCAGACGAACTTATCTCCAAACGTATATTACGTACTTCCGAACAGATAATTTGGATAAGAATAATAAATTATTCTTAAATAAGACCGACGTCTAGCAGAGAATGCCGGAGTCACGGCAAGGTGTTTCTAGGGACGCCGACGAGTTGTCCCTCCTAGAAAGATACTCGCCAGGGGTAGATTTCAAATGGGGAAAAAGAAGTAGCAACCCTGAGAGAGGAGCACACTGTCTGCAATGCACTGGCGGAGCACGCAGGGAATAAAGTAAATGGCAGTGTTAGTGACAGCTTCGTGGTCCCTCCCAACCCTTCAGAATGTGCATGCCTGTTTTACTTATGAATGTTTACGATTCTAGAGCGATCCATTGCTTAGGTGGTCGTTATCAGAAACCACTGCGTATGTGGTAGTTTACTATACTTCCTCCAGCCACGTTCGCGGGCTTGCCCTCCAGACGTGCCTATCATGAACAATGTTCCATATTTTTTCACCTGATGTGACCCTCTTGGCCCGTGGACCCCTTTCGGTCTGGTCCGTTTTTAGTTGAGTAGGGAGCCGTACCTATGTAGCGTCAGTTCGATCCAGAGACCCGGTCAGTGCGTGACCTGGTGGCACTGGCCGCCAATTTCCCGAGAGAAGCTACACTCCGAACCAGGCTAGACTATTCTGACCCCGATATGGTTCTCAGAACCTTGCGAATAAGGCTTGTCGGTCCACGGGTCCGAGCCCGAGCCCGACTCCGACTCCCACTCCGACTCCCACTCCGACTCCCACTCCGACTCCCACTCCGACTCCCACTCCGACTCCCACTCCGACTCCCACTTCGACTCCCACTTCGACTCCCACTTCGACTCCCACTCCGACTCCCACTCCGACTCCCACTCCGACTCCCACTGCGACTCCCACTGCGACTCCCACTGCGACTCCCACTCCGACTCCCACTCCGACTCCCACTCCGACTCCCACTCCGACTCCCACTCCGACTCCCACTCCGACTCCCACTCCGACTCCCACTCCGACTCCCACTCCGACTCCCACTCCGACTCCCACTCCGACTCCCACTCCGACTCCCACTCCGACTCCCACTCCGAATCCCACTCCGAATCCCACTCCGACTCCGACTGAAGCCGGGGAGCTGAACTCTCCTGGGGGTATGCGCCCCTTTGCAGAAGAGCAAAAAACCCGCCTTCCTCGTGCAAGGGGCGCCGCGTGGCGACAGGAGCCGCCACCGCTGCGAGCGGCCTGCGCTTGCCGCTGCTTGTTTCTCCGCGCACGCGCCGCCCAGGAATCCTTTAATGTGTTGACTCAGGCGGCCACTCGAGCCGGGAGCGGCGCGGCACAGCGCGGCCCGATCCCGAGTCCGATTTCGCCGCCGATACGCCGCTTTGCACACGGCTCCACAGCTTCGGACGCCGCTGCCAGGTTGAGATTTTTGTCGGTACTGATTTACTCAACGGGTCTCATATTCTCATGCAATATAGATATCCTTTCTCTATAAAATACGCTAAAGACTGATGATGGTTTTTGACAATTTATCAACAACTATCACCACAAAACTTTGTAAATGTACTGTAACTGTGCAGGGGATTATTCCAAAAAGATCTTTATCAAACAGATTTCAATAAAAAATAGAAATTTGCAGATTATGACATGCAAATTACAACAAACATTATGACATACAAATTACTGCAAAACATAATAATCGCGCATAATTCGCACGATGATTCTTAAGCTCTTCGAACGATGTTCGTGATCCTGGAGGGACACGATTTTTGTGGGGATAAGGGAGTTTCGCGGGTAAACGAGTTTGGTGACAAAACGTGGGGGACATATGCGGAAATAACGAGAAACCAAAGGAATATTATGCTACATGTGGGAAAATGAAGGAGATGTGCGACTGACAGGCGAGGACAGTTGAGCCTAGAATTGTTTCTTGAGCACAATCCTACCTAATGAGGCACTTTTTAATTATTACATTTTTGGAGATTTATTTCAACCCCAAACCATAGAATAAACATCACACTATACCACCAAATCACTACTCAGAAATCCGTTATCTAAGTATAATTAATTTGGTGGATAGGTAATGGAAAAGCAATCTTTCACGATAAAGTTAAAGGGACTATTTGGTTTTTGTGCAGTTCAATCTTGACGTTTAGCAGTATTAGAATGATAGCACCGGCCTTACAATGCTGTAACGGCATTAGAGATTCATGGTTCAGTTTCCGGCCGTTTGAAGTTGGGTTTCTCTATGAAGCAATTTTCATGAAGCAAAACAAAGATTTACAAAGTATGGAGCCGGATCACACGACTTCAACCAGTCTCGATAATTATATTAGAACACAGTCTTTAGTAATACATTTTTTCCAGATATTTTCGACTTCGAAAATTCAAATGTTTAGACGCATTGTATGCTATTACTAAGAACTCGTTTTATATGGAGTTGGGTATTTTTTTAGTCCTCTCTTTCTCTCCTCCCCTCTCTTTACTTTTCACTATTCTTTCTTTCTTCACCTTTCTTTAACATTCTCTTTTTCTCTTTACGTTTCTCCTCCCCTCTTATCTTTCCCCTCCCCTCTGAATTTTTCTTCTCTTTTTAACTGCTCTGTTTATGTGTCCCCTCCTCTTTAACTCTATTCCTCCTCTTCGACTCGTCTCTTACCTTTTTATCTTCTCTTCACCTTTTTGTCCTTTTCTTTTCCTATGCAGGCGCGGAAAATCAACCGAGGAGATAAAGCCTTCTTACTTTCCAAAAACCATAATAAAGATTCTGATGTTAAGCAAAAAGGTTATGCATAATGGTGCCACTCACAATTATTGGAATAAAATATATTGTCTGCTTAAATAATAAATTGCTGAAAATATGGTAGAATTGATTTTTTGACTATTATATAATATCTAAATATGTTTCGTAATTGCATTGCGACGAAAGAATGACTGGAAAAGTATTAAATTACTGCTTGTGTCTCAATGATACTCGCATTCATGAACATATGTTCAGAGGGACCATGAGCATGAAAAGGTTAATTTACCGCTTTACTAAGTATCCATGCAAGAGTAACTTGCGTATACATTTGGTTAACCCCTTGTATGCGAGGTTGATGCATGAAAAATCAAGCGAGTGGAAGATAAAAGAGTGAATGAATCGCTACCATTTATCCTCGTGTCATTCACTTTGAATCCAACGCTGACGGGGGGTTCGACGACCAAAGGGACAAAGACGCATCCGGCACTCGACATTCACTCGGCCCGTGACTGCGCACTATTTGTTTACTGAGGCGTCGCCAGTACTCTTCATTTGTCTCCTTCTCTTGCTCTCTTCCTTCCCTTCTTTGATTCCCTTTTTCTGTTCGTCTCAAGTTATCTCCTCTCCCCTCTCCCTCATATTCTAGCCCTCTGCCCTCTGTCTTTCTCGCTCGCTCACCCACCTGTCTTTCTCACTCTCGTTAATTCGGTTTCTCTCTCGAATCTTTCTCGTCTGCCCCTCTCTCGCTCTCACTCTAGCTCTCTCATTATTTCTTCCTCTCTCACTCTCCCTCGCTCCGTCGTCTCTTGCTCTCCATTGCTATCTATCTCTCGCTCCCTGTGCATTACTTGTCTTTCTGGCACAAATGTTTTTAAAATTGTGAATGATGTGTTATTAGAGTATCTTGAAGAAAGGTTGTAGATTGTGCTTAAGAATAGAAAGCTAGAGACACGGAAGAAGACGTAGAATTAGAATAACTATAAACAAAAAATGCACAGAAGAACATTTTTAGCTAGAATAAAAATGTGGAATTCGTTGGCAGTTGGCTAGAAAAAGAGTAATATAATTTCTTTAAAAAAGTAGTGAATTTGAATTTGTGGACAAAACAATTCCATGTTTTATATGAAAATAGCATGTGGCAATGAAACTTCCGCTTGCTTTGCGCCTACTAGATAATAAGAGCTGCATTTCGAAAGCATCACTACGAGGAACAGTTTACAAATTAATAAATATAGAGTGAAAACTCGTAGAGCATCTCATTTCCTGCGTTTGAAATCTCCAAAATTGTATTAAGAATTTATAGAGCAATCGTATACTATCTCAAGAATATTGATAGTTTGGCTGTTGTTGAATGAAATGTGAACCAAGTTTTTAGACCAATTGCTCTGATCAACTGCTTCCCTGTTCGGCTTCCCTGATCACGTCAGGCGAATGAGGATATCTGGACCCCGCGCTGCCCTCTAGAATCTGGGCCGTGGATCATGCGATGTCCTTCATTTCCTAACCCGTTCTCATTCCGATCCCATATGTTGATTCATGTAATCGTTTTGATATCTGAAAAACAAAACTGAATTAAAAGTGTTTACAAATTTGCAAAGATATGTCATAGCATTTAAGGTAATAAGATCATGTCCTGAGGAACCCACCCTCTCTATCTCGTGAATAACCACACCTACACATTTCACCCTCGTGAATAACCACCGCCACACGTTTCGGGTAGGGTCCACCCCCCTACAGCCACTGTTTCCATCCCCGCATCTCTCGACCACCGGAATCTCGCCGCCTATCCACCTGTTCGCCGCACGGCGCGTCTCCCCGTCTCCCGCGCACTTCCTGCGCCGACCGCTGTGTCAAGCGCCTTATCACGCCGTTCTGGGAACGCGCGCCGCTCGGCCGAGGCCCAGGCCCGGGCGGGAAGTTTGCCGCAGGCCTCGGGACGCGCGTCGGGCCCACGGACGGAGGTTTCAAAGAAGGAACAAAAGAAATAACGGACGAAGTTCACTTTTTCGGAGCTGTGTAATATGCGTGATACAACGGTAAGCAACGCCTTGTGATTCGAGCGTACGAGTGCTTGGAAGATCTTCCGTTTGGCCCCGGGAAGCAGTCGGGAATTTAGCATCGGTGCGGTTTGGTGGAACTGCCGAACCAAGTGTTTAGGCCAATTGCTGTGATCAGCTGCTTCCCTGATCACTTCTGGCAAATGAGCAGCATTCTATGATGCGGGCCGTGGACCATGCGAGGCCCTTCCTTTCCCAACCCGTTCTCATTCGCATCCCTATAGTCAATCACTCAATCGATGGACCGATCATCTATCCTCGTGTCTTCGTCCCTTGCGTCATACAAATTGTAGCAAAATCAGGGTGGAACACCTTCAGATCATTAGTTTCCAGCTTGTAAGGGTGATGCTGCGGCACTTGTTCCTCGTACTGTCTCGCGCGGAATTAACAGCCGACAGGGCACCTTGATGCGTCCCATTAGAAGAGATTCCATGCATAGTGGGTGCCCGAGGTGTTTGTGGCTTGTGTCGGACGTCGGATGATGACGCGCATCCCGGGCACGCGCGTCGCGCGCGGGAGATCTCATGGCACCGCCACTGTCAGTTGGGGGTCTGTGACGCACGACCCGCCTCTCGCGCCTCTGGCTTCCTTCCGCACACTGCCTCGGACGCCGGCCGCAACCGTCCTTGGTCTGCGCCCGCGGTCCTCGGACATGATCTCGCTCTCGTCCGCGCTCTCGTCCTCTCCTTCATCGCTTTGTCAAGCGCACTCGCTCTCGCCTTCGCCATTACTCTTGTGCTCGTCTTCCTCCTCGTCTTCGCCCTCCCCCCTTCGTCTTCGCCTTCGCCTTCGCCTTCGTCTTCGCCTTCGTCTTCGCCTTCGTCTTCGCCTTCGTCTTCGCCTTCGCCTTCGACTTCGCCTTTGCCCTCGCACTCGCCTTCGCCCTGGCCCTTGTCCTCATCCTCTCTCTTTCTCTCTCTCTCTCTCTCTCTCCCGTCATCTTCACCGTCCGCTTCAGCTCCTGTCTCCTTTCCCCTCGTCTGCTCTAATGCTTACTTGCTCTCCACTTCCCTTTCCCTTCGCCACCCTGTCCTCTCCACCTTGCCCTGGATCCTTCCCACCCATTCCCCTCTTCTTCCCCACCCTCCCCCTGGCCGTCGTCCTCCTTCCCTTCCCTTATCCCTCTCACCACCCACTCCCAATGCCCTCATACTTTCATAAAGCTTTGCTCTCCTCTTCTCATTCCCTGTCCGACTCGCACCGCCTTCACTGTCATCCGCACCCATCTTCTTGCTCCCTTGCGGCTTATTCTTAGTTGTCGCCTCTATCTCCCGTTTCATCTTCATTTCTGCATTCGCATTTGCTTTGGTCGATTGTCTCCATTACCGCATACACCCTCGCCCCCGGATACATGCAAGATACTCCCGCCCATATAGATCGCCCCCGGATACATCGTATTCAGCCTACCCAACACACCCGCCCTTGGCTATGAACTAGCTCCCGCTCACACCATCTCCCTCGCACTCGTTCACACCCTCCCTATCGCCCGGACACTCGCCTTCGTCCAGACACTCGCCTTCGTCCACACACTCGACTTCATCCACACACTCGACTTCATCCACACACTCGCCTTCGTCCAGACACTCGCCTTTCTCTAGACCAGGGTTTCCTAACATTTTTCTTTCATCGATCTCTTTTAAGAGAATGCTTGCTTCAATTTTGTCTTACATAGTATATGCGAGCTCTGCGTAACCCAAACAAATAAAGAGCAGACCAAATGAGAGAAAAGAAGCGGGAGGCCTTCCCTTGTATGAATGAGTGACCGTGGAAGGGATAGGGCTGTCATTCAAACTTTTTGGGTATGGACATGGCAACGTGTTTTGGTGGCGGTCAAGTGACAGCTTTCTGGTGCTTAAGGTGCGTGACGTACCGTGCGTAGGCGGCACGCACTCTTAATGACCTGCGTCAGTCTTCTGCGCGCGAAGAACCTAAACGTAAATGGAATACGCGATGTTGCGTTATCCCACCTCTTGATGGCTCAATTGCTGCCGCTGTACACGTCGTAGAGGGCTGTGGCTGTTGCAATCGTTGAGGTTTGGGTGGATGCAGTACATACTATCTTAAAATAAGAATAATAATAATAATAATAATAATAATAATAATAATAATAATAAAATTACTTCTCTTTGGAAAGGTTTCATTGAGAAAACCAAAATATCAGAAATCGAAAAAAAAGCAACCCTACTAGCAGTTTCAAATCTCACCTTTCTGTAATAGCAGCAAGTTCTTGAAGAAACTAACTATCAAAGAGAAAAACACAAGACAACAGCAAAAGTGTCTGTGTTGTGTGTGAACCTATACTGTCGAGACGACGGTATACGTATACACGAGTACCTATACCGTCTAGACGATTTTCTCTAAAGTTGACATTACCGTATTGGTCTGACCGACCTCGTGGCTCTGCGAATTTGAAGCAGACATCTTGGTTTTCAGGGGTACTTTACATGAAGGCTCAACATTCTCAAAAATTTCTCAAAAATGGCTTCAAATTTTTTAATTAAATTCTCTCGAATAAAAAAACTACACTTAAATAAAATGGAGCAGGTCTAATTTTTGTTGAAGTCACTGAAGGTTCGAAAATTTCAGAAGTTTAATGTTTTAGGCTTCTTCCAGCAACTACAATATTGGAGATAGTTTTTCAAATAAAACGTGTTCTTTAAAACTATATGTTAAACGTAAATAAAAATCTTTGAATTTTTGAAAATTGTAAAATTGCAATTTCAAGTAATCTCCCTTATCGGGAAGATATCCCCTCCAAGGATCTCCCTTATCGGGACACCGCTGCAGTTAGGACAAGCTGTAGGCTCCCCATTGGTCTCTTCTCATGAGGTTGTGTAATACATGAAAGAGTGAGTGCAAAGTAAATCAATAGGAGGGAGAGGAAGGAAAGATCTCGCGCGGTCCGTGGCCCGTTACTTAGGGTACTGCTCTGGCATTCGCTTGGTATTGATCGGAGAAACGTGGAGAAACACCATCGGAAATTGATCAAGGCTTCTGGCCGTTAGAATTCTCCTCCAGACAACGGAAGCACTCGAGCTAGCTATGCCGCTGGGGTCTGCAATTCGCCATTGCCTTGATCTCAAATTCTAGGATACCCCGGTTAAAGTCTCTTCAGACAGAACGACAATACTTGCTCTGAGCTAACTCAATTGGTCAATTAAATAAATCTGCAGGGGAAATATATGCTTCAAAATTGATACCATATTCTTTTAGGACATTCAACCAAGAGGCTCACAGGCTTCACAATATGACATTAGAAAATTGTTTTTTTCATGCGTAATCAAATTGCAAGAACCAGACATTGGTTGCTGATAATGCTGCTTACTACACGTGCAAATATAAACCTGTTAGGTAATATGAGGACTGAGAATGTATTCTAATAGAGTAAACCTGACCCAAGAATGTTTGTAATCTCACAGATACTGTAAAGACTTCTTTGAATATCAGCATTATAAACGACCTTTTCTGTTGCAAGAAATCGTTCACAAAAGGGCATTTTACGGCACAAATGATGACGTATTAGATTTTACGGTACGAATGATTGCGTTATCAGGCATTCAGCCGATCGCTGCGAGAGAATCGTGGGGAGGTAACGGTGAAAAAAAACAGCCAAGCACCTTTTCTCGCAAAAATGTCAAATACCCGAAACGTCACAAAAGAGATTGTTTCGCAAAATGAAGTGTGATTTTCGTATAAATTGATGACGCTGTTATACAAAATAGCATGTGCAACTCGTTTATAATGTTGCTTTATTAGATTCGTACA
Organism: Teleogryllus occipitalis; assembly: GCA_011170035.1. Classification (NCBI taxonomy): domain Eukaryota; kingdom Metazoa; phylum Arthropoda; class Insecta; order Orthoptera; family Gryllidae; genus Teleogryllus; species Teleogryllus occipitalis. The sequence continues at coordinate 126,227 of BLKR01002932.1, forward strand.
AATTTGAAATCTCGCTCCTAACATCGTTTTCAAAACGCGTACTCATGCAATAGAGATTAACATTATGAACTAATTGCATAAACTACTGTTATGCAGCAGAAAAATACAGTTTGGTGATGTCGTTTCCCACAGTATTGTATAAAAAGCATTTTCTCGGTTTTAGAGAATAACGATTTGAGACATCAAGTTAGAGAAAAATAGAAGCAGAATTGACGAGATAAAGTAGAAGGAGGAGGAAGATGTAAAAAGGAAGTAGAAGGAGAAGGCAAAAAGGAAAAAGGAGGAGGAGGTAAAGAGGAAAAAGGAGGAGTTAATGAAGCAAAAGGAGGAGGAGAAGATAAAGATGAAACATGAGGAAAAGGTAAAGAGGAAAGAGAATGAGGTTAATAAGAAAAAAGGAGGAGAAGGAGAAAGTTAAGGGGAAAAAGAAGAAGGGGGAGTTAAAGAGGAAAAAGGAGGAGGTAAAAAGAAAAGGGAGGGGGAGGTAAAGAGGAAATAGGAGATTGAGGATAGAGGAGGAGAATGAGGTCAAAAGGTAAAAGAAGAGAGAGGTAAAGAGGAAAAACATAGGACGGCCTAAAGAGGGGGTAGGAAGTAACGAGAAAGAAGGTGGAAGATGAGAAAAACGAGGACGGCGGAACGAAAGAACACGAATAGCTGTTGTATGGTACGACCGTCCTCTGCGTATCTCGCCCTTCCCCGCGCGCGTCGTGCTGCAACGCGCAGCGCCGGCGCGTGCGTGGCGTCGCTGGGTGGCGTGGGTGCATCTGTTGCAAGGCGCGCGGCGGCGGCGTGCGTCCGCCCGCGGCCCCGCGCATACGGGAGCAGCCCCTGCGTAAGGCGGACGCGCCGCAGCTGTCAATCAGCTTGCGTAGCCCCGCGAAGCGCGCAGCGGAGATACCTCAGGCATCACGACGCGCCAGATTGCATTGCGCGAAAGAAAGCGAATGTCGTGATGTGTTCAATTTTACCAGTTTCCTTCAATATAAGTTATAATGGGCCAGAATGTATTGATTCTAGATATTCATTTTGCAGTCCTGTACCTATAACACATTGTACCTCATAAGAAGTAGAAGTATGGGCTAATTCCTAGTATGATTTTCTGGACGTACTCCATGAGCTTTGGTAACATTGTTTCATTATGGAATAGGACACCAGCCATATGAAGAGCCAGATTTTTTTCTAACGATAAAAATATGTTAAAAATTATGTCGTTTGGAGGCTTTGCAAGCCTTGTAGGTGGTGTGGGGTGGTTTCGCGGCTAGCCCTCTGGCTCCCCAAATCTAAGTTCGCGGTTCTTGTCGCGACTGGGAGCTGTGGGTGTCCAGTGTGCCATTGTACTTACGAAGCATTTAAGATAATTCTGTCAAATTCTCTGTGAGCTATGGCACTTCTTCCACTCTGCATACACATCAGATCTACCACTTCCTTCAAAAGTGCTTAAACTTAGAAGAGTTGATAAATGTGCACAATCTCTGGCAACGTATCCAACTCCATGTTAACTGCTTGTCTCGCGTACAAAACTCGGTCACTCCAGTGAATATTTTGAAGGAGAGCCGTTCCCCATCAAATGCGGACTATCGCATTGGCTGCCAAATGCAAATTTGTGTTCAATCTCTGCCGCATGTGGTGGAGTTTTGAAGAGCGGAAAATTTTCAATATGCCATCACATGCTAGTAATATATAAACGGCCTTATTTCTGGCTGAAATACTTAAATTCCTCCTGTAAGATTTCTGCCTAACGAGATTTAATATTCTAACGACCGAACACTTAATTAACTCAGAAGTATATCTAGCGGAGAAAGTGACATTTCTAGGCGCCAAAGGGGCTCACTCGAAACTCTTGATCCGCGCTCGGGGTGGGTTCTAAAGGATACCGGGGTCAAAAATAAGGGTACTCTGATGGGCTGCAGCAACACGAATCCTGATGGAAAAACTGACAAAATGGTTTTCTCAAAAATAGCGCACACACTGTTCAAGAACAACAAATGAAAGAGGCGCGTCTATAACTGCAATAAATTACATCTTTTAACAACGGGAGTCTTCATAAAATCTGCAATAACACACATATCATAGCATATACAGTACAATAGTTCTCCTCATAAAGAATATAAAAAATGTTGCTATCCTATAACACACCACGAGAATAAGAAATATTTATTGGCGGGCTGCCTCTTCTTTGGAGCCTTGATTTCTCAAGACATCAGCTATGGCCTTAGGATTGACGCAATGATTATGAGAATTCAGTCGATACACGCATTATGAGAAGGGGCGGGAAAAAGCGTCTAATTTTTTTTATGGTGAAATTCGAAGTTGTTTCATTGTTTACACATGGCCGGCGGCGTAGTTTTCTTTCAATTTCTACGCGCATTGGAAATTAGTAATATAAACTGAAGCACCAAATATGCTGCTGAAGAAAATCACACAAAATGGTTTTCCAAAAAGTACCACGCACTCTTCTTAGAAACAACAAATAAAATACTTTCGTATGTACTTCATTAAAATTAAATATTTTGAGAAAAAGTCTTCACAAATATTCCAATGACATAGAACAAAGTATAAGAAATCTTTACATCCTACCAAGAATATCAGAAAAGGTTTTTCCGAAACGCAAAATTGTAAATATTTAATGGCGGGGGCCACTTCCTTGGAGTCACTTTCTAGCTGTCACATGACGTCATCTGCTTTTAAGCAATGACGTACTGAGTAAGAGAATTAAGTCGGTACGCACAGTATGAAAATAGGCGGAATTTGCAGAACCAAATATTTGCATTTTTCTGACATTCGAAACTTCTTCTTTTTGTCATTCTCCAAGTTCCGGGATGTCTGACGAAACCATAGACATCTCTCACACGGCCAAAAGTTGCATTTTGTCAATAAATTTCTACGCGTATTGGAAATTAGAAATATAGACATTCAGAACTCATTAGACCTGGCAATGAGACGCGAGGAGACTGCAACATTCCGTCATTACAATTGTCCTAGAGTAAGAAATAACATTCGTCGTAGGCTTCGATATGGTACACATCGTTTGTCGTCTCACCATTGGCCGCAGCGACTCGCAGCGTACGGTCCACTTGGCTCACGTAGCTAAACGTCTGGCAATACAAGGAGTGAGTCTCGTAACGACTTGTGTCGATATGGCGATTGTGTCAACTATTCTTACTCAAACCGGGGGAGGTAGCACAGGACATTAACTGATGTCATTGCAGTATCTCTGGTCGGGAGGTCCTAGATTGGAGTTCCGACGGTGGCAGGATTTTCCACACGAACTTGTCAGCGAGGTCGAGTTCAGTCACCTTCTGGAGGAGAATTCTAGCGGCCGGCTGCTCTGATTTCCGTCGTTTCTCCGATCAACACCAGGCGAATGTCGGAGCACTAGCCTAACAAACGGCCCACGTACCGCACGCGGTCATTCCTTCTTCCTCCTTGTCCTATCCTCACTCCTTACTTACACACACACTTACATTACACTACCACACATGTCGGGAGACTGATCGGGAGCTTACATCTTCTTTGGGTTGGGGCGGTGCCTCGCTGGTGGGATACCTGGTTGGAGAAAACCCCGCTAGCCGGTGGCAAGACGGCGCCGATCCAGCGGGGAAGACCTTCTCCACCTCCCGAGGAAAACATGTGCTACGCTTATGAGATTAATGACATTAGCACTTGACGTGCCCAGAATCACTAACGAAATCAGCATTGTTACTCAAGCAGACCCTTTATTTCTAAATTGCTATAATCATTTACGAGTTATTATCTAAATCCACATGCCCACAGTTTTTCTAGTGTCTTTTCCAAATCATTGGTATGGATTGTGCAGAAGAGAGAAAGAAAAATAACAACAGATAAATCTGCACGTACGACTTAGAACGAACTATGCACGTGTCCCGAAGTTCTGCTTAACTTTGTTCAACAAAAAAGTTTTCAGAAATAAAGTGAGGTTTTTTTACAAATAACAGAAGTATACGAACTAAAGAACGTATTTATTTTTAGAAAAGTACATTTCATACAAAATCACAAGTTTTATAAACAAGAATAAACTTACCGCGGGAGATAAAATGAAACTATTAGGCTGCTGTAAACACCTGCCCCTTGCAGCGGGAGACGCGCGGGGCGGCAGCGGAGGCGCCAAGGAAAGGGGGCGTGGCGCCTCAGCCCAAGGGCGGTCCGCCTCGACTTCCGTCGCACCGCCTGGCGAAATCGCCGCCACCGCCGCCGCAAGCAAATGGGGCGAGCGCAGGAGCTGCAGCGGCTGCGGCGTGGCGTCCACAGGGGCGTCGGCGTGGGCGGCGGGCGGCGACGGCGCTCAGGCGGCGATTTGCCCGCGGCGGCACGCTTCCGCGCGCCGGGTGTGGGGCGGACGTCCAGGGCGGGACGCGCGCGCGCCGCGTGACGTCCGACGACGCGGTGGCGCACGCCCCCTTTCCCCGCCCCGTCCCCGTCCTCACTCCCGTCCCCGCCCCCGTCCCCGCCCCCGTCCCCGTCTCCGCCCCCGCCCCCGCCCCCGCCCCGTCCCCGTCCCCACCCCCGTGCCCGTCCCCGTCCCCGTCCCCGTCCCCGTCCCCGTCCCCGCCCCCGTCCCCGCCCCCGTCCCCGCCCACGCTCACGCCCACGCCCCTGTGGACGCCACGTCGCAACCGCTGCAGCTCGACATGGCGACACGACAAACGATGTGTACCATATCGAAGGCTACGACGAATGTTATTTCTTACTCTAGGACAATTGTAATGACGGAATGTGGCGGTCTCCTCGCGTCTCATTCCCAGGTCTAATGAGTTCTGGATATCGATATTTCTAATTTTCCAATACGCCCCCGTCCCCGCCCCCGCCCCCGTTCCCGCCCCCGCCCCCGTCCCCGCCCCCGTCCTCGCCCCCGTTCTTGTCTCCGCCCCCACCACCGTGATCAATGTCTGCCACTGCGGGCTGCTGACCAGTGGAGACTGTCGATGGCGGAAGGGGACCAGTTGCTGTCGATTGCTGTGTTGAATTTGTGAATCAGGTGATAATTTTGCATTTAAATATTTACTGTCTGTACTTAGCGCGACAGCCCGCGTACGGGCCTTAGCCTAGCAGCAAGGTCTCGGCCTCGTGGCCTTGAGTTAAGGGGGTTCGTGAGGTTATCATGAAGACTTCCCTATGCCGTATTTTGAGACGTGAGTTTTCTCATCGTCACACAGCAACATATGTGTGACATTGCAAGAAAAAACGCACATTTTAATCTTGCCCGACTGGGAATCGAACCCAGGGTCATGCGTCATGGAAAGCGAGCACACGCTGACCAATTAGCTAAACCGAGAGGGCTTTAAATACTTACTAGACTACTTTAAATCGAACTTCTTTGAATTCGCCGCCAGACAGCTACACAATAACGCTTAGAGTTCCCTGCCTGCGTCGTCCATTGTCTGCTGCGCGGTTATGAAAACTGATGATGTCGGAGGTTTTTACATGTCACAAGCTCCATATGGCACACTGTTGACTTTCCGCACTTACTTCTCAATCTGCTGAGCTGGGTTTGAACCGCGAACCGCTCCCGTGCCTCATGCCATCCGCCGGCGCGGTGGCGCATGCCCCGTCATCAAGGACTGCCACTGCGGGCCGCTAGCGAGTTTGTGCGAAGTGTTGATAGACTTGAGCGTCACAGACCGGTGATAGCGGGCCAGTTGAACGTTCTCCTCGGATTTTAGGGTACTTGAAATAAGATTTATGTATATTTGGCGACACAGACCGACACATGAACGGTACCAGCAATATTTATTTCTCACTTTCGTCGTTCGTTGGCTGGAGCGCGGTTATGAAATTTGTTTGGAAAAGGAGGATTTAATGTTGTAGCATCTAGTGTTATTTTACATGCCACAAGCTTGATATGGCACACTGGTGTTTTTCCATCCTAACTGTTGAGCTGGCATTGAACCGCTCCGGCACTGGATGGACGTTCAGGTTGGGTGGCGCGCGCGCCTTATGTCCGACGACGCGGTGGCGCACGCCGACGCCCCCGTGAACAATGTCTGCCACCGAGGGCTGCTAGCTAGTGGAGACTGACAAGAGCTCATTATGCTGATGATAGGAGACCTGTTGCTGCCGATTTTCTGAGTTGGGTTGAATTTTTGAATTACGTGAAGATTATGTTTAAATATTTACTAGACTTCTTTAAATCGGACTTCTTTGCATTCACCGCTTGACATCGGCAAAACAGCGGTCCAAGTGACATTTATTCCTTCCGTGAATCATTCGTTGATAGCTGCCCGGTTATGAAATCTGATGAAGGAGGGATGTGTCGGAGGATTTAATTTTGTCGCAGCTTGTGTTCTTTTACACGCCATGAGCTCGACATGCCACACAGGTGACTGTTCTAACTTCTCAAACTACTGAGCTGGGTTTGAACCTCAAACCGCTTTCGCGTGAGTGTGGAGTGCTGGATCGACGGAAAGGACGTTGTCGCCTTTACCGGCTTTATTGCTTCTGCGGCATATACATAAGCATTTTCCGCGTAGGGTGAGCTCATGACAACAGGGGGACCTGTGAATTGGCACCCCTGTTTCCCCCCATATAAATGGTGACGGAACAGGAGGGGTAGGAAGGGATGGGACGTAGAGGAGCTGGGTTTGAACCGCAAACCGCTTTCGCGTTGGGGGTGGAGTGCTGGATCGACGGAGAGGACGTTGTCGCCTTTACCGGCTTTATTAGCCATCTAAAGCTAGCAGCGCCCAGAAACGAATCTCTACCAAACTATATCCAAAATTAACGGCTAATTAAATGCTAATTAAGTGCTCTATTCCCGAATTTTCCGCTCCTATAGTTTTCCCAAAATCGTGGGCGCTGCTAGCTTTAGACTAAAGTTAGCAGCGCCCAGAAACGAATCTCTTCCAAACTATATCCAAAATTTACGGCTAATTAAATGCTAATTAAGTGCTCTAAACCCGAATTTTCCGCTCCTATAGTTTTCCCCAAATCGTGGGAAAAACAATTAACATTAGTTCTATCTCCTTCCAAGTCAGAGCAATTTATAATTCATTCTCTACGCAATTTGAAATTCATACTCTACGCCAAAATGTCCCCTAAACAAATACTAAAAATAATATATAATCAAAAAATTTGCCGCTCACCGCTTAGTTTGAATAACATGGGTTCGAATCCCAAAAATGACCCTCATCCGAACGCTGTGCGCAAGGAAGAAAGACGCTCCTTCCAAGCCAGCGCAATTTATAATTCATACTCTACGCCAAAATGTGCCCTAAACAAATACTAAATATAATCCCTTAGAAAAAAATTTGCCGCTCACCGGTTAGTTTGATTAACATGGGTTCGAATCCCAAAAATGACCCTCGCCCGAACGCTGTGCGCAAGGAAGAGTGCCGCTCTTTCCAAGCCAGCGCAATATAAAATTCATACTCTACGCCAAAATGTGCCCTAAACAAAAACTAAATATAATCCAACCCAAATAAATTTTCCGCTCACCGGTTCGTTTGAATAACAAGGGTTCGAATCCCAAAAATGACCCTCGCCCGAACGCTGTGCGCAAGGAAGAGTGACGCTCCTTCCATGCCAGCGCAATTTATAATTCATACTCTACGCCAAAATGTGCCCTAAAGAAAAACTAAGTATAATCCAACCCAAATAAATTTGCCGCTCACCGGTTCGTTTGAATAACAAGGGTTCGAATCCCAAAAATGACCCTCGGCCGAACGCTGAGCGCAAGGAAGAAAGACGCTCCTTCCAAGCCAGCGCATTTTATAATTCATACTCTACGCCAAAATGTACCCTAAACAAATACTAAATATAATTCATTACAAAAAAATTTGCCGCTCACCGGTTAGTTTGATTAACATGGGTTCGAATCCCAAAAATGACCCTCGGCCGAACGCTGTGCGCAAGGAAGAAAGATGCTCCCTCCAAGCCAGCGCATTTTATAATTCATACTCTACGCCAAAATGTGCCCTAAACAAATACTAAATATAATTCATAACAAAAAAATTTGCCGCTCACCGGTTAGTTTGATTAATATGGGTTCGAATCCCAAAAATGACCCTCAGCCGAACGCTGTGCGCAAGGAAGAAAGTCGCTTCTTCCAAGCCAGCGCATTTTATTATTCATACTCTACGCCAAAATGTGCCCTAAACAAAAACTAAATATAATTCATAACAAAAAAATTTGCCGCTCACCGCTTAGTTTGAATAACATGGGTTCGAATCCCAAAAATGACCCTCAGCCGAACGCTGTGGGCCAGGAAGAAAGTCGCTTCTTCCAAGTCAACGCATTTTATTATTCATACTCTACGCCAAAAAGTGCCCTAAACAAATACTAAATATAATTCATAACAAAAAAATTTGCCGCTCACCGGTTAGTTTGATTAACATGGGTTCGAATCCCAAAAATGCTCCTCGGCGGAACGCTGTGCGCAAGGAAGAGTGCCGCTCCTTCCAAGCCAGCGCAATATGAAATTCATACTCTACGCCAAAAAGTGCCCTAAACAAATACTAAATATAGTCTATAATAAAAAAAATTTTCCGCTCACCGCTTAGTTTGAATAACAAGGGTTCGAATCCCAAAAATGACCCTCGGCCGAACGCTGTGCGCAAGGAAGAAAGACGCTCCTTCCAAGCCAGCGCATATTATAATTCATACTCTACGCCAAAATGTGACCTAAACAAAAACTAAATATATCCGATAACGAAAAAATTTGCCGCTCACCGGTTAGTTTGATTAACATGGATTCGAATCCCAAAAATGATCCTCGGCGGAACGCTCTGTCCAAGGAAGAGTGACCCTCCTTCCAAGCCAGCGTAATTTATAATTTAAACTCTACAATAAAATGTGCTCTAAACAAATACTAAATATAATCTATAATAACAAAATTTTCCGCTCACCAGTTAGTTTGAATAACGTGGGTTCGAATCCCAAAAATGACCCTCGGCCGAACGCTATGTGCTAGGAAGAGTGACGCTTCTTTCAAGCTAGCGCAATTATTAATTTATACTCTACGGTAAAATGTGCCCTAACCCAATACTATACGTAATCGGTAATATAAGAATTTGCCGCTGACCGTTTAGTTGAATACCATGGGCTCGAATCCCAACAATGACCCTTGGTCGAACGCTGCGCGTATAAGAGCTGTTCTTCCTAAGCCATCGAATGTCACAATTCAGACTCTGCCAAATGCCAAAATGTGCCGTAAACAGGTGCTAAAAGTAGTATGTAATTAAAAATTGGCCGCCGATTAACCAGTCATGGTCAGTTAGATTAAATTGCACTATGAATTATAAAATGCGCTGGCTCGGATGGAGCGTCTTTCTTCCTTGCGCACAGCGTTCGAATGAGGGTCATTTTTGGGTTTCGAACCCATGTTATTCAAACTAAGCGGTGAGCGGAAAATTTTTTGATTATAGATTGTATTTAGTATTTGTTTAGGGCATATTTTGGCGTAGAGTATGAATTATAAATTGCACTGGCTTGGAAGGAACGTTTTTCTTCCTTGCGGACAGCGTTCGAATGAGGGTCATTTTTGGGAATGGAACCGATGTTATTCAAACTAAGCGGTGAGCGGAAAATTTTTTGATTATAGATTGTATTTAATATTTGTTTAGGGCATATTTTGGCGTAGAGTATGAATTATAAATTGCGCTGGCTTGGAAGGAACGTCTTTCTCCCTTGCGGACAGCGTTCGGCTAAGGATCATTTTTGGGATTTGAACCCATGTTATTCAAACTAAGCGGTGAGCGGTAAATTTTTTGATTATAGACTATATTTAGTAATTGGTTAGGGCACTTTTTGGCGTAGAGAATGAATAATAAAATGCGCTGGCTTGGAAGAAGCGACTTTCTTCCTAGCGCACAGCGTTCGGCTGAGGGTCATTTTTGGGATTCGAACCCATGTTATTCAAACTAAGCGTTGAGCGGCAAATTTTTTTATTATAGATTATATTTAGTATTTGTTTAGGGCACATTTTGAGGTAGAGTATGAATTTTATATTGCGCTAGCTTGGAAAGAGCGGCACTCTTCCTTGCGCACAGCGTTCTGGCGAGGGTCATTTTTGGGATTCGAACCCATGTTATTCAAACTAAGCGGTGAGCGGCAAATTTTTTGATTATATATTATTTTTAGTATTTGTTTAGGGGACATTTTGGCGTAGAGTATGTATTTCAAATTGCGTAGAGAATGAATTATAAATTGCTCTGACTTGGAAGGAGATAGAACTAATGTTAATTGTTTTTCCCACGATTTTGGGAAAACTATAGGAGCGGAAAATTCGGGTTTAGAGCACTTAATTAGCATTTAATTAGCCGTAAATTTTGGGACGTAGAGGAGCTGGGTTTGAACCGCAAACCGCTTTCGCGTTGGGGGTGAAGTGCTGGATCGACGGAGAGGACGTTGTCGCCTTTACCGGTTTTATTGCTTCTGCGGCATATACATAAGCATTTTCCGCGTAGGGTGAGCTCATAACAGGGGACCTGTGAATTGGCACCCCTGTTTCCCCCCATATAAATGGTGACGGAACAGGAGGGGTAGGAAGGGATGGGACGTAGAGGAGCTGGGTTTGAACCGCAAACCGCTTTCGCGTTGGGGGTGGAGTGCTGGATCGACGGAGAGGACGTTGTCGCCTTTACCGGCTTTATTGCTTCTGCGGCATATACATAAGCATTTTCCGCGTAGGGTGAGCTCATGACAACATGGGGACCTGTGGATTGGCACTCCTGTTTTCCCCCATATAAATGGTGACCGAACTGGAGGGGTAGGAAGGGATGGGACGTAGAGGAGCTGGGTTTGAACCGCAAACCGCTTTCGCGTTGGGGGTGGAGTGCTGGATCGACGGAGAGGACGTTGTCGCCTTTACCGGTTTTATTGCTTCTGCGGCATATACATAAGCATTTTCCGCGTAGGGTGAGCTCATGACAACATGGGGACCTGTGGATTGGCACTCCTGTTTTCCCCCATATAAATGGTGACCGAACAGGAGGGGTAGGAAGGGATGGGATATAGAGGACGTGACGCGTGCGCGCCTTTCGTCGTCCTACGGCTCTGTGGCGCACACCGCCGCCCCCGTGATCAATGTCTGCCGCTGCGGCTGGCTCCTGCCGCTACTGGCAGGTTGTATGCGAAGTGCCCTATGACTTAAGCGTAAGAGACTTGTAGTTGCGGGCCAGTGGTCGCTCCCCTCCGATTTTCTGTGCGTGTTGAAATGTAGGAATTACTTGAAATGTTTAAATACCTACTTCTCTAGTGTAAATCTGACAGTATATTCGCCACCACAGACCGACACAATTAGTGACCTTGATCACTTACTTGGATTCGTTGCTGTTGCTCGGTTAGGAAACCTTACTAAATAAGGAAAAGTCGGAGGCTTTAATGCGGTCACCACTAGTGTTCTTTTACATGGCCCTCTGGTGACATTGCACCCACACTATTCAACCTGCTTACAACTAGCTGGGATTGAACCGCTCCCGCGCCGGGTGTGGAGTGCAGGACATACGTCGAAGTCTGGATGTGACCTATGAAGTGAATCCATAGTGGCCTATACCGGTCCTCGTGATGAATGTTGCATCTTTGGTCCGCCGGTGAATGAGAGGTAGACGGTCCATACTGGTGGAAGGGAGGTATAGGATTCACGACCTCGTCTCGGTATTTTGGGCTTTGTTGAATTTTCAGAATGACGTGAGTTGGTTAGTAAGTACTGATTTCAGGCGCGTCAACTACTGGTCCCATAAGTGTAGTCCTCTTTATATCTTAGGAGGTGGCGGTGTACCTCCCTGGCTGAAAGGTGAGTTCACGCGCCTACAAATCGGCTTCCAGGTTCCCCATCCAGGTATTTCCCTCAGCCGGGACAAGCACTTATCTCCCAACTGGTCTCCCGACATGTGTGATCTAGAATTACGTGCAACATTTTTATACTTACTAGGCCACTTGGAATCCGTCTCGTGTGTATTCGTCCCCAGGAACCGACAAAAGAACAGTTGCAGTGCCATTTGTCCTACACTTTGGGTCACACGGGTTTACAGGGATCCGATTATGTCGGGAAAAGTCGGGGGATATAATTTGCCGATCATTTAGCGCTGCGTGCTTATACTGTTTTTTGCCTACCTCAGGCGTGATATGGTACATCAAAGATTTGAAGTGGGATTGGTGTATAATCCGCGAACTTGTTTTAGATTGATTGATTGATTCTTTCGTGTTTCCGGGCGCGCCAACTGCTTTGGTCATTAGTCCGGTTTTTCCTCGGGAGATGGCGGTGTTTTTCCCCCGCTAGATGGCAAGATCCGGCACCGACCTACCGTCGGCTAGTGGGGTTTCCCCCTAACCAGGACTCTCCTACCAGCGGGGCACCGCCCTAGCCGGAACAAGGTCTAAATTCCCGACCGACCTCCCGGAATATGTGGTAGTGTAGTGCATGTTAGTGTGTGTGTGCGTAAGGGGAAATGATAGGACAAGGAAGAGAAAGGACAGATCGCGCGCGGTCCGTGGCCCGTTTGGTAGGGTACTGCTCCGGCATTCGCCTGGACTTCAAAAAGTGACTGGATTCGACCTAGCTCAAAAGCTAGTGTCGAAAATCCTGCCGCCATCAGGACTCGAACCTAGGACTTCCCGGTCAGAGGCGCTGCAGTGACATCAGTTGATGCACTGAGCTACCGCTCCAGGTGCGAACTTGTTTTAGAAGACAGTACGCCACCCCCGGCGGTTTGTAAGCTTGATTTGCAGTTTAAAACTCTTTGGTGTGCTGCGTTTACTCCCTGTTTCCTGCAAACCATTGAGAAGCGCTTTCCTCATTAGTCCCGAGAAAGCAAGGCGCTCGTTGTCAACCGCCGTGGGCAGGCGGTGCTGGCACGCGTGCGTCCGCGTCTTGCAAGTCATCGCCAGGCCTATTCCAGCGGGGCGTGCGGCGGCGGCGTTGGCGGAGGCGGAGGCGGCGGAGGCGGCTTCTCCTGAGAGGAGCCGCCATTCGCAGGCACGCGCGTCCGCGGCACGCAACGAGCCACGCGGCGACCACGCACGCACGCACGCACGCTCCCGCTCGCCACTTCGCACCTGACCGCGTCGCGCCGCCCAGTGGGCCCTGTCATGCACCGCCTGGGCGGAACGCGGTAGTCCAGAGGATGCACAGTCTCTGTCGTTTGGTTTTCACTCACTCTTGTGCCTGCCTTCGCGTCAGTGACTTTTTGAGAAGCATTTTAAAAATTGAAAGAAGTTACTTCTCAATAGAGTTTATTTATGGTAATACATTTTTATTTTACACGTTATTTTTTATTAGTATATTTTAATGTATAATCAGTTTGAAAATTGAACATGCTTTACAGACTAACGAAATTTTCTCTTTCTTGCAAGCCTTCGCTACAAGTGTCATTGTTACTGAATCATCCTCCTTTTTACCGGGAGCGGTAGCTCTGTGCATCGGCTGATGTCACTGCAGCGCCTCTGACCGGGAGGTCCTAGGTTCGAGTCCTGACGGCGGCAGGATTTTCGACACTAGCTTTTCAGCTAGGTCGAATTCAGTCGCTGTTTGGAGGAGAATTCTAGCGGCCAGCTGCTCTAATCGGTAGTATTCCGCGGCTTCTCCGACCAACACCAGGCGAATGCCGGAGCAGTATCCTACCAAACGGGCCACGGACCGCGCGGGATCTGTCCCTCCTCTTCCTTGTCCTATCCTCTCCCCTTACACACACTCTTACACTAACATGCACTACACTACCACTTATTCTGGGAGACCGTCGGGAGCTTAGAGCCTGTCCCGGCTGGGGCGGTGCCCCACTGGTGGGAGAGTCCTGGCTAGGGGGAAACCCCACTAGCCGACGGTAGGTCGGCGCCGGATCTCGTCATCCAGCGGGGGAAGATGACCGCCATCTCCAGAGAAAAAATGCACTACACTAACGGGACTAATGACCAAAGCAGTTGACGCGTCCGGAAACACGAAAAAATCAACGAATCAATCAATCCTTTCTTCGCGGGTACTCCTTGCCCAGGTCCTTGAAACTCTCAGCCAGTCCCTTAAAGACCTCACTTGCCTGTGAAGAGTATCAAATTACCGGCGAAAGCTCTACATTCTTTATGTAATGCCAGGGCAACTGAGGACTTCCAGTGGTTAATCTAGTAATAGAAAATATTTCTAAATGACACAAAGAGATGATGCTATGGTGATCACGGAGAATCCTTTTCAAGAATAAATCGAGTCCTCTCCCCATTTGATTATTCATCTTCTTACATTTTGCTCATTAACTATCATCGACTTGGTGTATCAAAGTACCGGAATATATTACTATGTGCCATTCATGGCTATTCGCACGAGGGAAACGTTAATCTGCGAATTCCGCCAATCTACCATACCGCATCGATTTTAATCTCACCATTTTCCGTTTTTTACTTATAATACGTCCAATCGACTATTGTTACGGAAATAAATCATTGTCTACCATTCGAAACCTTCAGAATATGAGATATGAGGGAGGGGGAAGCAATCAATGTTCCAAGAACTTTAGCATTCAGTGGCGCGAATCGTTCGCAAAAACTAGTGATTGACCTTTTGATTCGCGCCTATCAAATGCCCTTTACAATCATGCAAGTCAATCTGTCTAGTTCACCGACTTCATTGTACAGCTGCCTAATGCGAATCGGGGTCTACAACTCGTACCTGCCCAACTGGTATCAGACGAGCACGAGCCCCCGTGGTGACGAGCGAGTGATCTTCAGAACAGTTTGAGACTCGCGTCGTGTATCACGGTCCTAATGACAAGTTCCCAGTGAGGGGAAGCTGCGATTTGGCCGCAACCAATGGTCTTTGGTCTTTCATAGAGTAATTTCCGTAATTATGTTTATTATCAATTTACGTGAAAACAAGAACCCCACATATTAGTTATTCATCAAGAAACCTGTTCTAGCTGGATAAGACAGCCAAAACTTCTTACAAAACAGAAAACAAAATATATATTATATAATTATTTTGATCCAAAATAAATTTTCAATTGGTTTTTGCCACGTAAATTTACGTAAAACAGTTCTTCATGCCACCTTTAACTTAATTAAACTTCAAAATTTTAAAAATAAAAACTATTCACAGTAATTTTTACAAATTATATTATTAATTCAAATAAAAATACTTTTTACTAAAACAAATAGTTTTGAAATTTCTTGAAGTTCCAATCAAGTGTTTGCATATTTTTTTTACTAAAACCTTTTTAGGTGTGTCACAGTGCAAATGTGCAACTTCCCACTGCTTTGTGATCTACTTTTACAACGATATCAGATGGTTTTGCAGGAAATTCAATATCGTTATTCATGATCTTAAAATCACTAAACCTATTAAATTGCTTTTGAATTCGCTTGAACCGTCTTGCGCGTTTGTGCACAGTGTCCAATACGATGGTCAAAAATCGAAAAATAATTCGCGTTGTGTCATGCGCTTCGGAGCCGACGACTATAGGTGAGTTCAACCGCCCCGCATTCCCAACCTGATGCCGCTTCTCCTGCCGGTGAGTGACGTCCATCCCCTTTTCGACACAACGCTGATCCCCCAAACATTTCTGGACTAGCGCGTTTAGACGGGCTTGGAGTGACTCGCGGAGCCAGAGTTGAGCAGGCCTGGTCTGAAATGACACTACGACATTCTGATTCACGCGTATGAAATGATCTTTTCCGTATGTTCCTGTCTGTCTATCCGTTCATTGGATCAGTCACAGGAAATGCGGCGAACGTATTCACTGTACCAACACCACAACCCGCGAATCGTAAGCGAAAATTCAAAATTTCATTTCATTTTTTTAACATCAGGAAGATGTGTGTGTGATGTACTGTGAGGGAAAAGTGCAACCTGTGCCCGACTTGCTGAGCGCTCTTTCTCATCATTGCTTCACAAATGCTATCATTCAGGCCAACGAATCATAGAATAAACCAATTCCGGAATATTCTAAAACACGCGATATCATCAGATTTTCCCCATATGTGCATTGTAGTAGAATCACAGAAGATGCGGCCAATGTACCAATACCTCTGTACACCCAGTCCCGCGAACCGGCCTCGGCTAAATCCAATCCGCGACATTCCGATCGACGCGCATTAGCATCCGGCGCGCGGCGCGGCATAAAAATCAAGGCCGGCTACGGCGGCGGCAGCGGCGGCGGCAGCGGCGGCGGCGGCGGCGACGACGCGAACCCAAACGGCGGCGGCGGCGGCGGCGGTGTGCGCACTTGCGCCGAATCGGCGCGGCTTCCGAGAAGCGCGTGTCGGCGGCCAATGACGCATGCGCGACGCCATCGCTGCCGCGCCGCGCCTGCCGATTGGCCCCCCGCGGGCGGCGAAGCGCGCGCGCGCGCGTTGATTTACGCGGCGGACGGCCGGTCGCCCGCGGCAACGACGGCGGCGGCATCCGCAGCTGCGAACCCCGCGTCGCCCGGGGCGGTGGGAAGGTCTCTCCATCGGAAAGGTCTCTCTCATTGAAATGAGGGATGGTTAATGGAACATTTAATTAATTAATTAATTAATTTATTTATTTATTTATTTATTTATTTATTTATTTATTTATTTATTTATTTATTTATTTATTTATTTATTTATTTATTTATTTATTTATTTATTTATGTATTTATGTATTTGTGTATTTATTGATTGATTGATTTTGAAAACTGGACATCTAGTTGATGTTTAGGTAATACTAAGTGTAGTATTTATATTACGACCAAAGTTGCTAATTCCTCTATTAACCAGTGAATGTTCTCATGGTTTAAAATAGGTGGATTAAATCCCAAGTAAGGAGGACTTCGGAACATACTTCGGTCTTTAGCTAAATGAAGAGCACATTTGTCAATCCGAGTAGGCGGAAGTAGGTGAAGTACGTTACGGCGACGAGGAAAACCAAGTGTGATATCAGACTGCTTGTGGGATGTTTATAAGGTGAGTGAGAGGCAAAATGTGAAGTTTCGAGTTCCACTGTGACAGTCGTACATTTCTATTTCCACGATACTACTTAACCTAACCTAACTCTTCTCTTTTTCGAACATTATTTAAGATTATATGCTCGAATACCAATATTTCCTTGCAGCCATAGGAATCTCTCCGTGTTTTCTATTCGTTTGGCAACAGAAAAATCTCCCGTATGTGTCTGTACATTTAATTTCCTACAACTGTTGTTATGACTGCACGCACTGTTAGACTGTGATCAGCCTCTGATTTTTTGACGAAGTACTGTCTTCTCCTTTGGATCATGTAAGTGATATTTCTGCGTTTGATCCTCTCGAGTTCGTGTAGTTTATGTTATACCATTAGCAGCATATGTAAGGCAGGAATGTAATGCTGTCGATTTCTTTATCCGGTATATTTGGATCTTATCAAATCCGGGAGATCGCCATTATATTGTTGTTGTTATTATTGTTGTTGTTGTTGAAGCCTCTGGGATGGCTCATGGGCAGTATACTAGCTTCCCGTGCTATGGTCCCGGGTTCGATTCCCGGTCGAGGCAAAAATAGAGTTGTAGCATTCCTTTAAAATCGTCCCACTTTCTGTTGCTCTGTGACGAAGAAAAGCTCAAGCAGGCGGAACTTGCTAGCGACGGTGAAGAGAATACATGTTCGCCTTATGCCGCTCTTACCCACAAGCATGGAAATTTAACTAGGCCCAGGCAATGGGGACACTGGCAGCTGACCGGCGATGTCGGACTACCGACACAATAACGCCAAATTTATACATACATTGTTGTTATTGTTTTGTTTTGTTATTTAATGTCGCATCAACATCTAGGTCATTAGCAACCACTATTAGAGTTAACTGGTTACTATGAAGATGAAACGATATGGTGTTGATAAGGGGTGAAAGGGCGAACACAAATACAACCATGCTCGAGGCGGTACTCGAACCCGCGACCCTTCGGTCCGAAATCACTACGACACTTCTGCCTCAGTGATCTCGGCCACTGGATCGGCAAAAAACATTTTATTGTAACGAAATACTGAGTAAAAAATTCGTGAAAGTGCAAATTTGAAAATAAAGCCTAATGAAGAGAACTGTACTATTACTTCAAGAGAGGAACAGAATCCCGTAGTGATCTCGGCCATGGGCGAGCAGGCTGTTATTCATATTATTGGTATTATTATTGAAATATTTGAAGAACTTAATTATTTTTATTTCATTTTTATTTTAATGAAGCGTTCGAGGCACGAGCGTGTCACGCGAGTGTGGTCTCGTGTCTGCCTCGCGTTGTGTTTCTGAATGCGCGCCGCCGCCTCCTTTCCCATTCTCCCCGCTCCATTCTTCGCGCTGAGCTCAGCGCCCCGCGACGCACGCGAGCCCGGCTCGTGGCAAAGCCGTCTTTATTCACTTAAACCCTGCTCTGAGTCCTTTGAATTACGCGCATTGAGCTGGCATTAAGCCCCTCGCCCGGTGGCAGACGGCGGTGGCGACGGTGATCTCCATCCCTTTCTCTTCCCCCGCCCCCTCCGCTTCCTCTTTCTGCCGACCCTTTGCCCCACCTTCTCGCCCTTTCTCCTCGTCCTCCCCCAGTTGACCCTCCCCCTCTAGACCGCGCGCGGCAGGCCTTTAAATGTCCGACTTCCCTAGTGGGATGAAACCCTAAAGTGCACACGCCCAATCACCCTAACTGCGGAAAGAGGGGGGAGAGCGAATCACGGATCCCCAGAGCCTAATTTGTTTGTTATTTTATTCATCTTATTCGAAACGATTCCCACTGAACGCATCACCTCCAAAAGAACACTCCCAGTACATTGTTTTAAATTTCAAGTCCAAACTTAAAAAAAAATCAATTGGGCTGGGTGTTCCGAACTTCAAATGCCTCTTCTCCTCCCACCGGATATATTATTTTCTTCATTCCCCGTTTGTCCGCCAGTATGCTGCGAGCTAATTTTAATTTTACCACAGAACACTGTAATGAGAGTTGGATCTCGTGAATATGCTAACGTCCTAGAGATGACGATAAAGGAACGAGTTTTTACCAGAAATTGCCCATTGGAATTTTCGTTTATGAGACCTCTTGGTTAGAGTCGACATTGATAAGGAAAGGTTGTAGTACCTCTATTTCGCCTTTTGGGAAGAATGAGAGATATTAAAGACATGAAAAGTAATGAGAAAACCGATAACAGCATTCATGAGGGTGTCGAAAGTAGGAAGCATTTAAAATATGAAAATAAAACTATACCTTGAGAGTATAGTATAGGAGCATAAACATTGCATATATCGCATAATTCAATGTATTGGGTACTTTATATCAGGTATATTAATAAAGTTTAATGCAGATACGAGATGTAATGCCCCACTTCGTGAACTTAATCATAAAGTGAGTTTGAGCAAACCGTGCGCGATAGCCTGACTTGATGAAGCTTTGTTGATAGGGTGGTCCTAGGTTTGACTCCCGACGAGGGCGAGCTTTTGACACCACGTCAAAAGCTGCCGTTGCCATCAATTGTGTGAAAGAAAATTCTAGTGTCCAGAGACTTTTATCGGTCATTTCATCAGCCAAGAGGGTTATGAATGGACTTCAATAGTTTCTTTCTAACCAAACCATTAGAAAGTTGTTGGATCAGTTTCTAAGTCAATAGCCTCTTTGCTTGGATTCGAAATCCCCCAGTTTGCATGGAGAACATTCTGAGATGACCCCTTCCTTTGATTTGCGCCTGGAAATGAATGTAGCTTCTCTATGTGCGCATTTTGTTAGCTCCCTTTTTTGGTATCTGCGGGAGGTATAAAGCGGAGGGGAGGCGATATTTTGCCAGCAATACTATAAAATCAAATCTGTAGTTCGTTTGCAGACGCTGATACATTTTCTATTATGCTGGGGCGAATATTTTTTTTCAAATGTTGCCAAGCACGCTCGTTGGTACCTTCATTCATAATTCAGCTATGTAAATTAAAATTTAGGGGAGGGATTCTGAACATCAAGGTAACGTGTACAGATTATGCTGCTCCCTCATACGTTTCATACAGTTTTTGTTGTTTTGACAAGCGATCAAAAGTGTTTCATTTTGGAAGAGGCAAATAGCTTGCGATCTCTGCAGCCATCACTTCGAGGTCAAAACCGCTTATTTGCCTGGCAATACGCAGAGGCCTAAGTTGAACAATTTCTAATTCTGGGTAGAAAAGATGTACGAGAACACGTTTTAGATCCAAACATAGAACTTTCGTAAAGTCTAAGTGTGACTATACAAAGTGTCACACATCCTGCCCGTTTCGTAAGAGTCAATACATGTGAAATTCTTCACCCCGTCTTCAAAACATGTTAATAAATGTTCTACAACTAGGGAGCGAAACTGTCTAGTTTTCAAATATTGATACTTTCTTGATACTTTTGTTCACTTGGTATTTGGTATTGATACTCTTTCTTGGTACTTTTTTCACGTAACTATTTATGGTTAAAAAGAGGAAAAGAGATTCTGGAGTTCAAGAACACAACAATTGGGGGTATAAAACGTGTCGCAAATTGTACCACACGTTTCACATTCCTCAGAGATTACACGTCGTCATACATCACGTGCAGTTTTTACTGTTCTTTAACGAAAATAAATCAAATCAAATGTATGAGGGAAAATACAAGCGAAAAGGATACGATGTTGGCAAAAATGCCATTGGATTAAAATCTGTACCATTCTACTACCGTATGAAGTAGTTCAAAGAGGCGGGGAATGAAAACATTACACACCACCATTATACCGTAACCGCCAAATGATCACTTATATGATGAATATATGACTAATGGGTTTAGAACACAGAGGAGAAGCAGAAAAAGAAGAAGAAATAGCAGAAAAAGAAGACGAAATAGCAGAAGGAGAAATAAAAGGAGAAATAGGAGGAGGACTAGAAGAAGAATGGAAGAAGAAGAAGAAGAATGGAAGATAAAGAAGAAGAATGGAAGATGAAGAAGAATGAAAGACGAAGATGAAGAATGGAAGACGAAGATGAAGAATGGAAGATGAAGATGAAGAATGGAAGATGAAGATGAAGAATGGAAGATGAAGAATAGGAGAGACCGTAGTAAGGGCGGCAAAGCGCGGCAACGCTGTTTAAGCGGAGGCAGATCTGTCGAGCACAAAGATTGGTACGCGATATAGCCGGTCCTGTCACCGCGCACGTGTCTCGCTTGCTGAAGTCGCCATCTGGCTGTGACTTTTTTTTCGGCGTTCCGCTTTTTGTTCCTTTTTAAACTTTAATCCATTCATAGAATTGGTCTCGTTTCTAGGATCGCTCAGTGGAGAAAGCATGACTCAAGAATTACATAAGTTAACTTTGTGAATTACGGCCCGAGAGTGATGTCATAAGTAAACTGGTTGGCACTGCGTTTCTCTAACGTTTGTTTGGAGTTCAATAGTTGATTCATTTGTAGACACACGTCACCGACGAAGTATTTTATGAGCATTGAGAATTAAGTTGGTTCATTTATTGTCAGTTATTCTGACGTCATGTTACCCGGAAGGATCAGTCTGCCGATTGTGATCGACTATCATCTATACACATCTTTTCCAATGTGATGTAGGAATACGTGTTCTGGGAAGATTAGAGACTAGCAACTCTCAAAACTGTGACAATTGCATTTATTGATCAATATTTCAATGATATATATACATATATATATATATATTGCGACCCACCCCTCCGCCGGCTAGCTCAGAATGGGTTTTCAAGGTGGGCGCAAAATAAAAAAATACAATTAGAATAGCGGGGATCAGGGTCATGTGGGCCGTTGTGGATTGAATGCACTTACACAGAAACTCAAGTCGAATCACTTTCCACTTACTTAAGTATATTCTAATTAAATTGCTTTTACAGTAAATGAACATAAAACACTTTACATATACAAGAATTTTTGTCTTGCTGAAAAAAAGAAAACAACTTACACTCTTAATAATTAACTACACTGTTTCCTTTCTCTCATTTAAATCAATTTCAAAGAATACTTAAAACTTTGCCTAATCATTCCAGTCGTAAATTTCCTAGTTGCAACTTTACAATTAGCTAAGTTTTTCTTGAAAGAAAAGATTGACTCTATTTTTCACAGAATATCGGTATAAAGAACCTGTACTAATACTTTCTTTCCGAAACAAATTATTCCTTCTAATATCTACAAATTGTTCAAGTTGGCACGACCTTACTGTGTCTTCTCACGGCGTAGAGAAATCTGCGGCGTCGACTCTTCCAATCGCTCGATGTCCTTGTCCTTGCAGCTCGGTCGGGAGCAAAGCCGCCCCTCTGCAGAACCGCACGGTCGCCCCTTTCTAGTACCGTTGTTCAACTCACGATGTGGCCTCCGTCTCGTTTTCCGTTGATACTCTTTTCGTATTCTTTTATAGAATGTAACTAGCTTTTAATTCCATATTTAAAAGAATCTACAATACGACAACTGAGTCTATTGTATAAGAAGAATAAATATAAAAATAAAAAACTGCAAAGAAAAGAAATGAATGGCCTCGTTAGTTTCATGCTATTCACACTCCTCTCTCTTACAAAGATTTTAAATGCGTCACTTATACTTTCATCCTTTTCCTGATGAATTGTTTTAATGCATTGTAATATGATAATTACCTCCTGAATGTCTTGAAGAGTTTTTATCGTAGATGCAGTCCTGAAGTCCGTAGCAGTACGAGGTGCCGCCTTCTCGTGATCGGTAGGTCCTCACTCTCCAGCTGTTACTTCAGAAAAGAAAACTTTCTTTCTCCCGACTACCGGTGTCGCATACTCTACCGAGACGCTCTCTTACGGATATAGTTCGTAGTTTCCATTTTCGGATTGTATTCATGCGCGTTGGCGCGCGTTCAAACAGCTTATCTTATTCTTGAATATTGATGTTAACTGTAAAGTACCTACTGTGATTGTTAACTGTGATTGTTAACTGTGACTGTTAACTGTGATTAACTGTAAAGTACCTACTTAGGGCTTCGTTTAGAATAATTTGAGTATTGTTAAAGGGTCGACACATTCTCGAGGTACGAGACAATTTCGCCCGTTTCATCCATCGACGGTGCAAATACAAGCTCCTGAAGCCACAATCGGCGGAAAAGCGAACGAAATCGGTCGGTGTCCGATTTTCTTCCGGATTCATGGGCGTTGTTGCTCGTATCCAGAAGTCCTCTGCGCGAATCTCTGTTCCGGCACGGTCCTCTAGGTCAGGACTGTTAAAATTGGGCGCCTCACTAGCCATGTCCTGAACCAACACTTATCTTCGAGCCACCAGTGTGGCCCGCAGCTCGCCGAGTCAGCTCGACGGTAGAGGGGGTGCTCGAGCGTGATCGGCTCTAGTCTAGTGAAAGGCAACTGACACACGGGCCACTGGAGCAGGCTACCGCGAGTATTGTAATCCTAGTTCTTGCATTTGAGCTGCGCCGCCATCGAGAATAGATGGTGAGGCGCCTTCTTCTGGATAAAAGCGACTATCGCCCGAACTAAGGCAGATCGGGAAACTGTGGGGGTAGACGGCTGTTGAAATAAAATAGAGCCACGATAAGACCGAAGAGCCAAACGCGGCGTCTCTGGGGGCATTCAGAAAACTGTTAAAAATGAGTCGCGTAAACGCGACGGCATGGACGGTAAAACGACAATGTAAGTTTGTAACAGGAGCGCCACTCCGTTTGACTCGAGCGCTCCTCGAGCGCGACTCGAGCGCTCCACGCGGCTACAAAGAAACACTGCCGACGAATCATTCGTAATACAGCTTCGTTCAGCAAAATCATAAAGGACGATACCTAAAGAGGGAATGTTTACTTTGTCCTTGGTAAAAAAAGGAATATATTCTTAGAAAAAAAATATCGTTAGTTGAGGTGACCTCTAAATCTAGGTGGTTGTTTCAGCTGGTTTCACTCTAAGCGAAATTGAAAAGAAGTTAAGGAAAGTTCTTACAGAAGTAATGGGATCAAGAACGAGTCTGTGGTATGTACGTCTGTGAAGAAGTATTAAATATAAATGCAAAACTGAGGGCTTGTGTCCTCAGACAGATAGACAGGGAAACCTGTCTACAGCAGTGACCAAAGGTTCCGGCGAAAATTGGCCGTTGTAAAGGTGACCGCTTAATCAAGATATGAGGAAACTGGATGCGTAAATGATATCTCATTGTTATGATTGCTATGAAAAGGATCTTCCCTTAAAAAACAAAATACAATAAATGACAAAATAAATTTAATCAATGGATTTAGAAGAATTTGCCTCTAGGCTCATATCAAAACATGGCTTTACTTATCCATTCCAGAATCTTGCTTGGCCATCCTCACCGAATGCAACGAGCAATCTAGACTTGAAGATGAAATTCCAATTCTGTAGCAACTTTACAGCAGGAATGCCTGACCAAGAAATTACCGAATAGATTGACGCACGGATTAGATTGAAATTCGGATTAGATTGACGCACGCTGCTTGCCTTAAGAGTCCTCAGCAGATTTCCACGAAGCACGAAATTCATAAACGAAATTGAATTGGATCAAGACAAATAATTAGTTTTGTTCAATAACACATACTTTCTCGCAATTTTTCTAAATTTTCAATTTTTGAAACTTCAGCGGTCTAAAACAAAAGTCCACATTTGCTTTGCAGGATTTTTCTCAATTAGAAAGTACGAATGTATCCAAGTATACAGTATATCCCAGAAAACTTGCAGGTGTCTAGAGTTATTGCCTTTCGTATCTGATCCTCCCATGAAAGAGATGATTCCAACATTTGGATTGCATATATTGTTTATGTATGTTTCTTTAATTTTCAAAATTTATGTAGTATATGACTCAGTGTAGGGATCACAGAATTTTGAAAATGTGCACAGAATTCACTTCTCCCCATAGCACGTCATACGCAGTTTCAACTGTTTTTTGACGTAAAATAAATAAATATAAATGTCAGTTTTAGTTCTCTGATGGATATCGGTATGCCGATATTTTGAAATCTCCATTGACAATGAAGCCCTTTTAAAATGGAATATTATCCTGCATTTTCATATTGTAAACCTGGTCTTCAATGTTATTTTTGACGACTGCAATATTGATGATAGTTTTTTTTGTTGAGTTTCTATATAATTATTATATCTGACATATATTTAGGAATGTTGAAGCATTTATTTATGTTTATGTCTCAGTATAGCTTCCGTATTTCAATTTCCAAGGCTGTGGCAGGATGTTAATTGTAATAGGGGATATTTAGGGACCGAAATTCGTACTAGTGTTAATCGCTTTTACCCGCCTGTATCTATCTTTTCAGCCTTATGTTCTGTCCTGGAAAATAAATAAATTTAGAAACATTTTAAAATAATTTCAGTTATATATTTTTTAACTATGTATGAGGAGGGGGGTCCGAAGTGAAATGAAACCCCTTCCTGAAATACTGGATCCACCTGTGGGCTCCGTTGAGTGTTCGCCTGAACGACGATATCACGGGTGCCCGTGGCGGCTGTCACATCGCCACGTCATCGGAGATCCCCTCGTAATGCGACAGGAGAATTAAGATACCGCACTGGCACGACGGAGCCGACAGCCACCAACTTCTCTTTTTTTTCTGCGGCGTTGTCTTCAATGGCGGAGAAAGTGAGAGCTCGTCGGATGAAGATAGCAAGGAGTACGTGGGATGATAAGGGAAGGAATGAACGAAGATTTAGTTCGATAAACAAGATACGTCTCAACAAAATGATTACGCAGGATTCTCATGGTGTCTGATAATGCCTGATAACTTAAGTATTCGATGAACACTCACTCCCCTTAAAAATAGCGACCTGATTAATTTTATAATTTTACGCTATTGTTATTTGTGTTGTCTCTTCAATTTATCAATTTATTTAACAACGCGAAGAACCAACTTAGTACTTGCTCAAAAATAGAACAACTGGACGAAAAATCAATTAATATTGGGATCAAGAATCCTAGGTTTACAGTAGTATTGTAAATAGTATTTACTAGAAGACAGTATAAAATTTAACAACTCGTAATCTTGATCCTGGATTACACTACCATTCATTCACTTTATTTGGTTGAAAATGGTTACCTTCTAAGAACAAGGTATAACTGCTTACCGCTAATATTTGTGTTCGACGTTTTGAAGAAACATTTAACTGTTGAAATATTCCGAGAACTTTCTTGCATCCACTCGTACAGGTCGGACTCAAATTATTCTTCAAGTTTTGTTTCCAATTGAAAACCTTCATTTTCCGAAGAATCAGAAGAATGCTATGTAAAGCATGAATGAGCAATATTCACTATATATTCTGTGGAGGACTGATGCTTCATGTAACATATTTCATCATACGCCGCTTTTACTTCATTAGTAATAGTGCCGTGCATGAATCACTTCTTCCTAGCTTGGTACTGAACGGAATCACCTAGTGTCAAAACTCCTCACGTATACAATGAGTCAACGAAGAGACACTGAAAAGAGAAATGACGCCGCAGGGCACAGATTGCCACGCGCCTTCCATATCAAAAAGAGGAAGCATTTTTACTTCACACATCATGCCGCCGCTGCGACTAGCGAAACTGCTCTGATGGTCGCCGCTGCCACGTTGTTCGAACAGGCAATAGATAAAAGTCAATACGTAAGTGCAAACCGCAACGCCCTTTCTCTTGTATACGTTTTTTGCAAAGCTTATTTCCGAAGTGACCTCCATAAAACACAATTTAGGAAAGGAAAGTATTCTGTCAGCCCTATTCTTCAAGATAGGATTCAACGGCTTTCTGATATTTGTTTACAGTAGAGAAACGCCAATTTTGAACACAGTATTTGGCGGGAGAAGCGTTTTGAGAAAATATTAATAGGTACAACTAAGAAAACGGAAATGGGGTATGTTATTTTCGAAATAATTTCTTCATTTGGAGAGCATATTACTGACCATTTTTATTTGCATTGTCGTTTTTCTTCATTTCATTTATTGCTTGTTGAGTTGTACATATTGCAGTATTACACTTTTTCATATGTAATGATGACTTACTACGTATGTAATGATGACTTACTTCATATGTAATGATGTTTAACCTAATTCTACTATTGCTACTACATTAGGGTAGATCCTCATGAGAGTACCTACTGTTCACAAATGCTTGAGAATACTTTTAGGAACGAATCGAATGGGTATCTATTGTCTATTCTGGTCTGTGCGTTGTTCGTTGAGGCTAGACTGTATTGCGTTAGTTGGTCTATTGAATTTATGTTGCAGTAGAAATTATTGGATAGACGTGCTATTTAATAGGTGATTTGGTTCATGTTTAATCCTCTATGGAGTTGTTGATTTGAAATGAACCATGGGGCGTTAGTGATTGTTCTGAGGAATCTGTTCTGTGTTATTTATGTTTCTTTTACGTTGGATGGTGCGGCATTTGTCCATATGGGATATGCGTATAGCATTATGGGTCTTATGATGGTTTTATATAGTGTTATTGCATTTGTTAATGGAAGTTTGAAGTTTTTATTCAGTAATGGTTTGAGTTGGACTAATCTCACTTTTTTTTTAATGTTTGCCTGTTTTATTTTAATGTTGATGTGGTTTTTCCAGTTGAGATTTGTATCGAGATTTAGTCCTAATCATTTGATAGGTTGATTCAATAGTGTCCAGTGTATTATGCTATTGTTTAATAGTAATGGTTGGCGGGAGCATTGTCGTCAGCAGCGAAGAAAATACGCGGACGATATCACTGTCTCGACGAGAATTTTATTGGCAGACTGTCTTCCCCAGTTTTTTTTTCATGGGGTGGCCATCCTCCGATTAATTCCAGAATGGTTTCGACAGCATTTAATTAGAAGATGGTTGGTTGTTAGTGGTTCCTGGCCCGTGAACTACTGAGATCATTAGCCCCGTAAGTGTAGTGCATGTTTTTACTCGGAAGGTAGCGCTGACCTTCCCCCGCTGGATGGCGAGATTCACCGCCGACCTACCGTCGCTTAACGGGGTTTCCTCAACCAACTATCTCCCATCAGTCTCCCGTCATGTGTGGTAGTGTAGTGCATGTTAGTGTAAGTGGGTGTGTAAGTGGTGAGGTTAGGACAAAGAAGAGGAAGGAAAGATCGCCTGGTGTTGATCGGAGAAACCACGGAAAACTACTGATCAGAGCAGCCGACATCTAGAATTCTATTCCAGACAGCGACTGAGTTCGACCTTGCTGACAAGCTAGTGTCAAAAATTTTGCTACTGTCGGGACTCGAACTTAGGACCTCCCGGTCAGAGGCCCTGCAATAACATCAGTGGATGCACTGAGTCACCTTTCCCGGTTTAATTAGAAGTGATTAGTTCATTTTTGTTATTTAGTTTATGCTGTATTCATACATTTTTAAATGCACATCTTCAATGCAATATACATTCAACATGCCTCTGTAACGCTGTGGTCATTGTATATATTATTCTTTATTTCTAAGTAATATTTCAACCTAAATTGTTTTCAAATTTGTTACACTATAAAAAAAGAAACTATTAGTCTTGTAATAAAACATTCCATCTGACAATGTTAAATATCCCTACTGAATTTTTTGTAACAAATTAAAAAAGAATGTTGTATTTTAAGAAAAAGATAAGCATGCATTAATGTCTTTGTATCAGTATTATATTCATAGTTTTTTACTTTCTTGCATTCTGCATACGTCGAATAGAGAAAATATTGTAAAACTACGGGGCAAACGGCGATTTTTTGACAGAAAAACTCTTGTTGCTTGCCTTGCTAAAGAAAAAGTGGATAAATCATTCCTATATGTAGTAAGTTACACGTTATCTAGTCAGAACTTATATAATGTAGCCCATTATTACTGCAAAATCGACTGACGGCGAAACGTCTGTCTGGAAAACGCTAGCTTCTAAACCTTTAATTTTTTCAGAACCTGATATTCCCCTACAAATCTCAACGAACTCAAGGCTTTGCGATTTTGCTTTGAAACGGGTATTTTAACTTTGGGGGTACTCAATTAAATCTTCAAAAACATTAAATTAAAGAAAGGCTTTAATTATTTTCATTAAAATTTGTCCTCGTAAAATAGTGTAAAGAACTCATAAAAATGGGTCTCACTTTCATTTAAAACTGATTTTTCGAAAATTTATGAGTTCAAAAATTTGTCGGCGTCTTCCTTTAACTACAATATTGAAGATAGAGATTTGTTTCCTTAATGATATCTGTTTTTGAAATAAGTTTGTGGACGATTTTTCGAAAATATGAGTGGTTTTTGCGTAATTTTGAAAGAAATAAGGGAATTTTTGATACAATTATTTTCTCAAAAACGGCTTTAAACTTTTTCTTTAAATTTTTTCCTCGTATGTCGCAAAGAACTCCAGGTCTCCATGTTTTTGAAAATTTCAAAAATGTAACTACAAAATTGCAATAGTAATGATAGATGTTTTGTTAAATTAAATATGTTTTAAAAAATAGTTTTTAGAAAGGTGATGTACAATATTTTCTTTAAATATAACTAGTTTAGGACAGTTTTTGTGTTAATGTGAACAGAAAATTCAGTATTATAATTTAACTTACCCGTAACTGTGGGGAAAAGTACGTACTCTTGTAGCACAATTAATAGTTTTTCAACGATTTTTTAGTCAAACTGTATTCGTAACGAATTGTATTCAAACTGCTTCCCAAACCTGTTGTTAACTAGCAATAAAGCTAGTCACTAGCATTGAAGAATGCCCTCCATACTGTGTTGTACATTGATATATCCCGTTTCTTATTGTTTAACGCCTAATTGAACTACGTGTTTGTGTAATGAATTAATTTTGGGTACGTTTTATCGTAATTCAGTTGCTCTGTCGGTGAGGTAACGTAATATTGGGTATGTGTATCCGTTTGTTTTTGTGCAAGACAAGTTTGTTAAGCCTTGAATTATGAATTATGAGATGATATGATGATGATGATGATGATAATAAAACAGCTGCCTCCTGAAATCAACCACAAAAGACTAATTCGTGTACAAGTTTGGTCACACTGTGCTACGGAAAAGGTATTGCTTGAAATACTTGATTATTGTTTTGTGTTAATTGCAGGTGGTAAATTAATAATTTTAAATTACAGTCAATTGTTCCTGCCAGTGCTTCAGTCAGTCTGTCTGGTTTGAGAACAGTTGCAATGTGAAAGAAGTGAGTGTGCATTAATAGTTTTAATGAGTGTGAGATCCTGAGTGATTTCCTGCCTTCTCAATTCAACCAAAGACACTAAACAGCTATATTTTCTTTTCTTAAAGATGTCGCCTCATCATTAGATCAAAACGAGGCACCTATTGGATTATTTTTAGATCTCTCAAAAGCTTTTGACATCATTGATCATGACATTTTACTTTCAAAATTACCTTCATATGGAATCCGTGGTATTGCTCTAGATTGGTTATGTTCGTACCTTAAACAACGATCTCAGAAAGTTGAAATACCTTACTGGAATGATGGAACATTACGTACGCACCTTTCCGACTCTTTGCCCGTTGCATGTGGAGTTCCTCAAGGATCGATTTTAGGCCCTATTCTGTTCCTACTTTACGTAAACGATATGCCCTCGACGATTCGAAACGGAAGAACGGTTCTCTTTGCGGATGATACGAACATCCTTTGCAATAAAGAAACCGTAAATAGTACAATATCAGATGTTTCAAATTGGTTCCGAAATAACAAATTAATAGTAAACGAAAAGAAAACGGTTTTAATGCAGTTTTCCATTTCAAATAAACAATTCTGTGCTCCATTGAAAATGAACAGTGTACCATTGACTCATGTTAATGCAACAAAATTTTTAGGTCTCTCAATTCAGTCAAACCTTAAATGGAACGTCCATTTAAATGAATTGAACACAAAATTAAGTTCATTATGCTACGCGTTCAGAATTCTTGCAAATTCAGTCAGCCTTCATACTGCTCGTTGTGTATACTTCGCGAATGTTCATTCCCGCCTGAGATATGGCATAATATTCTGGGAAATACATCTTATAGCTCCCAGACTTTTAGATTACAAAAACGAATTGTACGAATAATAACCAAATCCCACCCACGTGATTCTTGTAAGCCTATCTTCATTAATCTAGGAATTCTACCATTACCGTGTCTTTTTATTTACGAATCAGTGGTTTTTGTAAAAAATGACTTGCTTAAGGGCGGGAATATATTTTCAGAAAATGCCGAAGTCTATTACTATAACACTCGACGTAGAAATCATATTCATCAGGTGACAGTATCAACAGCTCATTACAAAAAATTCACGTACAATACATGTACATTATTTTACAACACTTTGCCAGATGACATTAAACGATTAAATTCAATAGAAAAGTTTAAATCCCAAGTGAAATCGTTTCTGCTGCATAACTGTTTCTATACAATTAGAGACTATACTGAGCATCACAAGAAAAGTAACATTAATTTTAACAATGATACATAATGCATTAATTACCATTTGGACTGTATAAATGAGTATAAACAACCTGTAACAACTATTGTAACACAGCTTCCGGGTCAATGACCCCCATCTCGATCAGGTTTTTCGTCCAGTTTCCCTGATCCATTGAGCAAATGCTGAGATGGCCCCTTGTTTTGCTTCTGGACATAAATGTAACTTCATTTTCTGTGCACGTCTTCTAGAATTCAGTGGGAAATACAATTATTCAAATTATCGTTTCCATGTTGTCGCGGCAGGAAGTAATAAGAGCCAAAATTTATTGCTTATTTATCCTTGAAAATAGATTTTATTACATGGGAGTTTTTTTGTTTTTTTTCTCCCTTTCAAAATTCAAAATTTATTGCTTATTTATCCTTGAAAATCGATTTTATTACATGGGAGTTTTTTTGTTTTTTTTTCTCCCTTTCAAAATTCAAAACTTAAGTAGTATATGATTTAGTGTAGGGATCACAGAATTTTGAAAATGTGCACACAATTCACTTTTCCCCATAGCCCGTCATACGCAGTTTTTAACTGTTTTTTGACGTAAATAAATAAATAAATAAATTAAGAGCACCATTTCCTTAACATTAATTAACCCCAATGAATTAACAGTTAATCAATTTACTTTACATTATCCCTGTAATACAATTAATCATTACTGCCAATGCCTCTGAGTTTGTGTTCAGTTTAAGTATGGATGCTAAGTGATACACTTCAAAGATTTGACATGTGTGTGAAACATACATTACATTAATAAATGTTTCAGTTAAGCAATAATGGAGTTCAGAAAATACATCCTTTTATTTAGATGTTTTGTTCAAATGGTAATCAGTTGTTAAGTGAAATTAGTAAGTTCTTATTTCATGATATTATTTGGCATGATATAGAGTAAAATTTAATGTTTACTACTGATGCGCTATATTACTTTTTGGATATTAACATTTCATTTTAAGTTATTTTTCAATGATTTTCTATTTATGTTTGTAAATTTTATTGGTTTTGTAGGTACATTTTTTTTGGTTCCATATTATATTGAATACTGTAATGTGAAGGAAAAATTCTTGGGCCAACCTTTTTTCTGGACAATTTCGTTTTTCATATGTTGCGACTTCATACTAGCCTTGCAAAACTTAATGAATCGGGGATGAAGTCGATAGATCTCCAGGGTATTTAAAATGCAATTGTGCAGTACCGTCGTCGTCACGTAAAATGGGTAAAGCCAATTTCTGAAGTCCCAGTACTTCTGCACATTCTGGCAGCACTGTACGGAGAACAACGCCATCTGCTTCTTTCATAGTTAACTATTACAAAAGAACAATCTCACCCAACTGCCAACGAGTGAGAAGCTGATAGGCCGGATTTCGCCCAATCATGATATCTAGCATGAACGTTCCGTATCATAGGCGTGTTTATCGTAAGGGTTGAGAGTATTGGCGCAGAAGGCACAAGGGGGCGGGAATGATCGCATTGCGTCCTAGTGCAAGCCATTCGATGGCCTACATGAAATACATCAATAAAGATAATATTATACATTACGACATAAATGTATTCAGCACATGCAATAGAATTAGTGGATTTGAAAAATGTTTAATTACATTTTTCACATAATCCAGATTTACTTGCGAAAAATCAATTGAATTAATTTTAATGCAAAACAACTTAAGTATATGAACGAATATTACGAATCCGAGTCGAAGAAATGAAGTGTGCGAAGGCGGCTCCAGGATCGGGAAAATGTTTGGGGGTGGGAAGTTTTGCCAAAGTAACAGTGTTTAAGTATCCGGGTTTACCAAATTTAACATTTTTGCAACAATTAAACTAGGTATTTAGTAATAATTTAGCGTTTCTTGTCAAAATTGTTATTTTGCAATATTCACCTCGGAGACAAATTGAGGGCCCTCCCGGTCCGTACAGCACACGTTTAGAAATTGTTTATAAAATGTTTAATTGTTGAAAAATTGTTAATTCGTAGTTTTCGGTTCTGGGACATCAGGCAACTCTTCCGACTTCAGAATTGCAAAAATTGAAAATTGTTTATAAATTTGCAAATATTGCAAATTTTTTTATTGTTTTCTCTAAACTGTCTTTAAACGAAATGCAAAATTCCACAATCCGATCGGCGGTATCTCCTTTCATTATCGAGATACGAGTATGTAATTGTTTATAAGATATTAGTTCGTCATGACAAGTCACATTTGTTTGAGAGTCAATCTTTTCGCAGTTCCCTCACAAATCTACCCTTCAAGTCGTTTTGCAAACGCAACGTGCATTTAGCGGCACTCTTTTTCTATCCGACCCTGTCACCACAATGCTATTTGAAACAACTTTCAGAATGCAAGTCGATTGAGGTCATTGCTTATCGAGTCAAAAGCATGGAAACTTGAGTTCTTACAATCGTTCCCTAAATACGTAAATGCCAAGGTCATCTTCTGAGATCGCACAAATTCTCCGAGCATATAAAAGAATCAGTCGTTTCAACTAAGAACCCGCTACCCTATAATAGTCATAACATTCACAAATTCTTTAATTTATTATGTTCTTCAAATGCGCCCTGTCTCTGAAAAGCAAACACCATACACTACCATTTGAACTAATATTAACAATTCTTAGAATGATTAAGTATTTTTTAAAATTTGTTGCGCCTTCCTAACGCGTCTCCAAGCCCTTTTGGGGGCTTTGGGCGCTTAATACAATGCTCTTTGAAATATGTTTTTATTGTAGTCAGTCATTTACTTTAGTTCCTTCGGCCAGGGGCATGTTCATATCTCCTTTTAATCGTTTGTAGAAAATCATTTCAAATTATATTATTAGCAACGGAATTGTAGAGTTTTATTGAATTTGAAATGAATGTTTGGATATTTTGGGACTTATGACGCTATGAAAACTAAACGCAAAATGCGACAAATATCAGTATATTATCAATATTTGTGCAAATGTTATTAATATACCGAAGTTAATAGAATCTCTAAACTAACACATGTATGTAAAGGAGTTCATAAATCAAATGCATAGAGACTAATTAAAAATAAAACCATACACAGTACTGAAGAATACAGAAACATAAAGTACTGCATGAAAAAGATATGGAATACCACATATATCAAACAAAATAAAACAGAGCATTCCGTGTAGTACTTCGTTATATTCACTGTCTGTGAACAAAGAAGAAGTCAAAGATGAACGTAAATCTCAGGGCCTCCTTGTTCGTAACATACAGAAAGTGCGATATCGGGTAACCAAGAATATTTTAGACCACCTTTTTTTCCACCTTCACATTATGGAGTTAGAACCACACAAAAACAACAAAGAAATTTACAAAATTGACAAACTTTTGAATGCAAGCATAAAATTTGAACCACAATATAAAAAGAAAACACCAGTTCAATGCCATCGGTGCCCAAAATACGGTCAAACTACTGTAAAGCAAGTGAGGCATGTGAAATGATGAAACTGAATTATCGCAACCTGTGCAAAGAGTCGTTAAAGTCGTAGTAAACGTTTCATTTTCGTTACAAAATTTAAAATTTTCAACATGCAAGTATTCAATTTTTCTAATATTTCGTGTAAACAGATCTATAACATAAGCCTCTTGTCTAATTAACATAACAGGCAAATAAATAAATACACTGTAAGCCGAAGTGTTTTCAAAAAAACTACTCTCATTTTTTTAAATGTGACTTTCAAGTTTTATTATAACACTGGATTTCTCTAATACGTATTCGAATGAGTAAAAGTTCTTTGGTTATTTTCTTAAAAGGAAAATCGGAATAATTTTGTCGTTTTTATAAAAACTAATGTGTCGATTTCGAAACTAATGTCGAAACAATGTACGGATACGAAATAAAAAGGACCTTTTTGTCGTTCTGCCATGAAACGATCAGGAACCCCCGTTCTCTACTATTTGACTGAACATCGGGATCAATAACGGCTTGCTACGTAGTAAAGAGGAAGTAATTATCCAAAATATTTTTCGACATTTTGATGAAAATGCTCAACCTAACTCGTTGCGAGTCGAATTTCATTCGAATAGTATAATTTTGGGGGGCACTTGTTATCTTTAAACTCTTGAAGGGATAGTGCTAAATGTACCCTATAAGATGGCATAAACGCCATATTGCTCTATCCTTTTATTTTCAAAAATTACAAAAATGTAAAGTTTATGACTTGTTTGTTACTTCGTTAATATTTACATTAGCCACAATTTGTTTACATTATAATTATGAGTACATGTGCTTTAAATAATGTCATAAAATTCCTCGAAAGCTCAACAGTTTTCTGTGAAAACGAGGTCAAACAGCATTTTGAGTAATGCTCAAATGCCATTTTCTCAAAAATTACTTCAAATTTTTTGTTCAAATTTTACCAACGGATAGTGCTGATTGCATTGTTTAATCTGATCTAACGTTCATTTTGGCGTATACTTTTGTTTTTTCAAAAATTACATAAATTACATAAATGTAAATGGTCGTTAATATGCACATTTTCAGCAATATCTTGGTTGGTTGGTAGTAATTTCGGGTGCGTCAACTACTAAAATCATTTGTCCACTAATTGTAGTGCATGTTTTATTCATCTGATCTTCTCCCACTGGATGGCGAGATCCGGTGCGGACTTTCCGTGGGTTAGCGGGGCTTCCAGCTAACGGGGCTAGCTAGTGAGCTTCAACCAGGTATCTCGCATCAGCGTGGCAACGCCCCAGCCAGAGGAAGCTGGAAGAATGTCGAAGATCCCCACCGGTCTCCCGGCATGCATGGTAGAGTAGTGCTTGTAAGTGCGTGTAAGGGGTGAAGATAATACACGGAATACGAAGGTACGATCGCGCGCTGTGCGTGGTTCGTTTGTTAGGGTACTGCTCCGGCATTCGCCTGGTGTTGATCGGAGAAACCACGGAAAACAACCGACCAGAGCACTCTTAGTATTCTCCTCTAGGCAGCGACAGAATTCGACTTAGCTGACAAGCTAGTGTCGAAAATCTTCCTACAGTCGGGACTCGAATCTAGGTCCTCAGTAATTCTAAACATTATTGAACGTGCGAGTTAAAGTGCTTCAAAAGAAGTTTTTTGAAAATTCAATTTTTTTTTTGTGAAAACGAGCTTCAAAATTTTGCATTTACTGAAACGCTTAAACGCCATTTTGTTAAAAACGGCTCTAAATTTTTGAATGAATTACTACTAGGACAAAGTTTTATTCTTCTTTATGTCTTAATGTAATATTTAGATTGTACAATTAGGAAACCGAAAAGTTGACAAAATTTTTTTAAAAAGGACTTTGAACGGCGATAGATGGCAGCTGGCAGAAGTGTGTGTCAAGACAAAAACTAGGTTACAGCAAAGAAATCAGAAAATTAACTAGTACGAGAAAGTCTGTGCCATTAGTACTACTCTTGTAAATAATATTGCTTTCAAGTTTCTTTAATATAAAATGTGTTTTTATAAAATAAACTTTAAAATAGGGAATGGGTGGCTCTGTGTCAAAGTGATATACCATTATTCGGGGAGTAATGGGTTCGATTCCCTGTCTGCGTAGATATTTTTATCCAATCTATTACCAAAAAATCCACCAATTTACAAAATTCTACATTTGTCTACTCAACGTTATGCTTGAAACGGGCAAAATTAGCGAAAGAGAACAAGGAATTCTAAAAAAAATCGTAATAGATGCGCAGCATTGAGATCAAAAGAATACGATTTTAAATAGGAAATAACAAGTATTTTAAAACATCGTACAGTTATTTTCATTTTTACACGAACTAAATTGTCCTAGAGCACAAAATTTACTATGAAATTGCGATCTTAATGCTTCGGATACCTCGAAGATATACGTAGTACCTCGGAAAGAAAGTCGTTTAGCAAGAAATATCTCAGAATTCTAGCTGTATAACGAAGAAATATCATGCTTTTTATTGTATCTGTATGTAATTCAGTAAATCCCGTCTAGACTTCTCCTGCCTGCCTTGATACGAGTTTTATTCTTACTATACTACTTTTCTCCTTTACTTAGAAAAAAACAAAATAGTAAATGCATGTACTGATTCACAAGCGCTTTTCATAGATAATGTGAATAAAGATGATGGAACAGTTGATGCCACAGTTACAATTATTCTTAATGTGTCAAGACGTATTTGCAATGTCTACTTTGAAGTTAATACGGTTTCCAGAAAGTTGGTCTGATAAATATTTCTGGAATCCCTTGTCTTCATGGGAGAGGCTTAGATTGTAAATTGAAATTTCATAGCTTTAAATTAAAATTAAATAAGTTTTAAAATTAAATTTGTCGAAAAAGAGTTTTGAATGTAGAAATGTTCCTGAACATTGGTTGCTATGGTGTAAGCTATAGGTGCTAATTACGTATGTAGATAGATCAGTAGGTATAAATATATTTTGTGTTTTCAATTTTTTTAAACACAACAAATATAATACAAATTTTGAATACAAAATTAACAGTGATTTTTTTATTTCAAAAAAATATTTCGACCAAAATTAACACAAAAACTTACTGCTTTTAGTCATACTCAAGGCGACTATATTAATGTCGTCTTTCTGTTTTCTAGGATATTATAGTTCAGAAAAGAGTTGAATAAAATCATCTTTGTTGAGAGAGATTATCGATTTTCCCCCATATTCCTGAAGCTACTTCCAACCTGTCAATTGTCTTTGGAAGTACTTTCGACTCCAAGTAAAATGAGATAAGACCATACAGCGTTGCCACCAGATAAGATAAGAAAAATCAATATTTTCACTCACCGCTAAGGAAACTGAACTACTTCCTATTCATTATACAAAAGCCAAGTCTTACAAGAGCTAGTTATCTCATTAGTGGAAGGGAGACCTGTCTGTTTCAGAGGCGGAAAATACTGCTTTTTAGAAATAACTAGCAGTTTATAGCTCACAGCAATTCGGTATTGCTCCAGCTTTTCTTGTTATGAGTATTTTGCTTTCCTCTCTCTCAGATTCAAAGGTTAACTTACCTACTGTTGCTCCAAAAATCACACAGACATTTTCGTACTTGTTAGTCTCTTAATACATTTAGTGAGTTAGATTTTCCGTTTTTCCCCATCCTCATCCCAGCTACTAACTATTGGCGCCTGTGATACATTTTTACTTTATCATACTTCGTGACAAGAGAAAGTGTTGTAACCGTGTGCCGACGGATTTTATACTGAAAACTCTTATTAACAGGTCGTGGTAAGGAAAAAGAGGATAAAACGTCTTCGTACACGAGAATACAGCAAATTACTTCCTCTAACACGTTGTGTAATCAGTAGAGCCCGGACGTTTGGCAAAATGCGTATTTGTTATTGTTACTATTTTACAGAGTTAGCAGAAATTTGTTTTCCCAGCGCAGGACATTTTACCCAAAAAAATGAGGACATTTCAATGAAAAGGAGGGCATTTTACATTTTTTATAGTCCACGATGTATAAACTAAGTACTCAACAATTCCAAACCAAATTAGTCTTTGAAAATCACATTAGACTTGACGTCATTAAAAATGAAAGCTTCCAACGGCATAAATTGGTCCTCGCACCCACTTTCGTTATCCATCAAACAATAAGCATAAATAATCCTTATATCACAATAAGCCTAATGATCTATTACGGAAGCCATTTATTTGAGTGAAACTCTAGATATTCAAGACATTAAATCCCTTGAATTAATTTAATACTTTGAAATTATGCCAGTATTATTTTCAATTTAACAGAACAAAAAAAAGAGGACATTCCATGTAATTTTAAGAAAGGAGGGAGGACAGGAGGACAATGTTAAACTAGAGGTGCTACAGGAAGGCACAGACTTTCTTGTAGTAAAGTTTTCTAATTTCCTTGGTGTGCTCTGGCTTTAATGTCTTGCTCTTTTCTCTGGCCAGCGGCCATCTATTGTAGAGCAATATTATTTTTTCGAAATTTTCCCAACTTTTCGGTTTCCAAATATTAGAACGGAAATATTATTTCAAGACTATTAAAGAAGGCTAAAAGCTTGTCCTAAATATCAATATTCATTCAAACATTTTGATTCGTTTTTAAGAAAATGGCGTTGAAGTATTTCCGTAAATGAAACATTTTAAGCTCTTTTTTACAGGAATCTATTGAGTTTTCAGAAAAGTTCGTTGGAAGTGACTTTAAGTACTTATACTCGTAAATGTAATAATGTATACAACTCGATGGAAATGTCTATATTAACGGTGTGAGAGGTATTTAAAAAAATGACATTTTGTAATTTTTGAAAAAAAACAACAAATAAATACACTGAAAAAAACTTTACGCTATATTAAACAGTTTAACTAGCACTATCAATTGCAAAAATTTCAAGAAAAAAATTGGAGCCTTTTTCGAGAAAATAGCGTTTGAGCGTTTCTTATAATGTGGAATTTTGAGCTCATTTTTACAGAAAACTGTTGAGTTTTTGAAAAACTATATTTGACATTATTTGAAGCACATGTAAGTATATATCTAATAATGAGAAGAAATCGCAGCTAATGTAAATATTACTGAGGTGAGAGGCAAGTCAAAAAAATTTCATTTTTGAAAAATTGGAAAAAACAAAAGAATAGAGCAATATGGCATTTATGTCATCGAGTAGGGTGCATTTGGTACTATCCCTACCAAAAATTTAAAGAAAAAATTTTGAGCCATTTTTGAGAAAATTGATTTGGGAATTAAAGTGTTTACAAAATTTGATGATACTAAACAAAAGGCAGATTTTTTCATATAATTAATATGTTCTTATTCTTTCAATAATTGTATTACACATTTTCGTAAATTAATGAAGATTGTATAACTAACTTCAGAATTAGTTATCAAATACCAATTCTTCATTGAACTGGAGATGAAATATTATGAGAATGGATCAAATACGTGCTCTTCATTTCTATGTAATTGCGATCTTTAGACTTTTAGATATCTAAATATAATACTACATGGATAATATTAAGATTGTCATTGCTATTTAATGATTTTGCAATTATGTTTTTCTTTAGATATAAGTTGAAAGGAAATATTTTCAAGCTTTCCTCTTTGTTTAAATATTGTTGGCAACATTAATTGCTTAGTTTCTCTGAATGTTTTGATGAAAATTAAAGATATCAGACCAAATTTAAATTTCGGTAACGAACAAAATAAAAAATAGAGAAAAATAAATTTCATAAATTTTGTTAATTAGATCTATTTGCTCCTTCAATTATAATATTATAAGATTATTTTTACATTATTTCTTAATAATTCTTTAAATTAAGAAGTTTATTTACAACTTTCAGTGCTGAATAATTTCTTACAGAATTTGTTCGTGTATAAAACTAGAAGAGGTTTATTGCGTATTTCTCTTCTAAATGTTTTCGACAGAGTGAAACGAATACAACCAATCGTGTGGCTTGACGTGTCACGCCGTCATACAACGGAAGAAAACGGAGGCCGACTTATTCATTCTCAAGCCATGCCGCACGAGGAACAGTACGTTCGAGAGCGCGTGGTTGCCCTCGTTGAAGCGGGGGGCTGTTCCGCCTCTGAAGCAGGCAGACGATACGGCATTCCCACAAGTACCGCGACTCGATGGATCAGGCAGTGGAGAATGTCAGGAGATGTTTCACGACGGGCTGGTACGGGATTGTGGAGGGTTTCGACTGCAGCTGAGGATGATCGCCTGGTCTCCGAGGCTCGATCGCAACCTTTCGCTAATGCCGTGCAGTTGCAACGGAGTGTTTCTTTTCCTGGAAGCTCTAGAACTGTGCTGAGACGTTTGAAGGAGGCAGGATTAAATTCCCGACGCGCCGCAAAAAAGCAGAAGCTCAGAGATGAGCATAAACTGTACCGCCTTGCGTTTGCTGAGGATAACATAAATCGTGATTGGGAAGAAGTTATCTTCTCAGACGAGTGTGTGTTTTCTTCTGCTAACGATGGGCCGGTACGCGTTTTTCGACCAACCGGCACTCGACACAATGCGGAATATGTGGCTGAGGCTTACCGCTCTGGTCGCGTATCCGTGGCGTGTTGGGGGTGGATGAGCGCGCGCGGATTAGGTATGTTGCACAGAATAGACCAAGGCCCCAATGGGCGAGGATTGACCGGCGGGGAATATGTGCACATCCTAGAAAATGTTATGGTCCCTTCCGTACGGGTGCTTTATCCCGACGGTGTAATACGTTTTCAGCAGGACCAGTCTCCAGTCCATAAATCTCAGTTGGTTCAGGAATGGTTTGCAAGGCAGGAACAAGTCGAGCTTCTCGATTGGCCGCCTTGTGGCGCCGATATGAACCCAATTGAGAACGTGTGGGCTGAGACAAAAAGAACACTTTCTGAAAATTGGCCCAACCCGCAGCCAACGAATGCAGATGCCCTGTGGGAACTGGTATCAGACGCTTGGGATGAGGTAGCAAACAGTGAAGGTTACGCTGCTAACCTCGTCCGTTCTCTACCACGGCGACTGCGTCAGGTAGTAGAGAACGAGGGCTTCTGGTCATCCTATTGAAGGATAGCCAGAAGACCGGCCCTTTTGAGGGCCACAAAAACATTGAAACAAAAATTAATAAAATGATAATGAATCTTATACCTGGCTACCTCTCCTGTATGAAAAAAATAAAATAAAAAAAACCTTAACGAGTACGGCTCGAACTCACTAAGTTACGACTACCATACTGGCCGCAATGTTAACCGTTCGCCTAACAAAGCGCTTCTAAAAAGACTACTTTTCGGGAAATATCAACTCGGCGAATACAACATTAAATTAATTTTTGAGAAAATATTTTTTAATGTTTTTAAAACGTTGGTACTATCTATCTCAAAAATACGCGAAAAATATAACAATTCTGAAAAATGTACACTAAAAAATTAAAAGATTTTATAGTGTACTGGCGAAAGATTTCACTAACAAGAAAACTGTTGTTGTCAATTTTGATTATGTAAGTCAGGATCACAAAAATTCAAATAAAATTTCCGAATTCCAGAGAATTTACTAATAATCGAACATAAATCATAATTTTAAGAACATTTTCCTCACATTGAGCTCACAGTTAAAAAGAATTAGAGAAGATTGTTAGTAAATTTTAAAGATTTCGTATTGACTTACGTAAAGTGACCCCCAAAACTATATTATCCGAATCAAATTCGACTCGCAACGAGTTAGGTTGAGCATTTTCATCAAAATGTCGAAAAATATTTTGGATAATTACTTCCTTTTTACTACGTAGCGAGCCGTTATTGATCCCGATGTTCAGTCAAATAGTAGAGAACGGGGGTTCCTGATCGTTTCATGGCAGAACGACAAAAAGGTCCTTTTTATTTCGTATCCGTACATTGTTTCGACATTAGTTTCGAAATCGACACATTAGTTTTTATAAAAACGACAAAATTATTCCGATTTTCCTTTTAAGAAAATAACCAAAGAACTTTTACTCATTCGAATACGTATTAGAGAAATCCAGTGTTATAATAAAACTTGAAAGTCACATTTAAAAAAATGAGAGTAGTTTTTTTGAAAACACTTCGGCTTACAGTGTATTTATTTATTTGCCTGTTATGTTAATTAGACAAGAGGCTTATGTTATAGATCTGTTTACACGAAATATTAGAAAAATTGAATACTTGCATGTTGAAAATTTTAAATTTTGTAACGAAAATGAAACGTTTACTACGACTTTAACGACTCTTTGCACAGGTTGCGATAATTCAGTTTCATCATTTCACATGCCTCTACTACGTCGTTGACCGAAAGAGACCAGAGTTCAAGACCCGACAGTGAGGGATGTTAGAGTCTAGTTACATATCTTGGTCGAATTTAGCTAGTGATTCGAGGAGAATTCCGGCTGCCGCCTGCTCTTATCCGGCAGTTTCCTCTGTTTTTTCCGACAAATACCAGAAAAATCCACCA